>PVHP010027363.1:0-23903 GCA_004024765.1 Zapus hudsonius | reverse complement strand
TTTTTTTTTTTTAATTGTCCATAATGAGTTACAACATTTATTTAGTGGGCAAACAATGAGTTGTTATCCCCAATTCCCCACTGCCCTCCCCTCCCCCCTCAACTGGATAACCTCCTCCATGGGTCGTCTGGATCAGTCCTTGTGACAGGGGACCATGGATAGACTAGTAATCAGCCAGGTTCTCCTGTCCGTACCTCTGGGGTAGTCTCCCCCACCACGGCTCTCACAATCTTTCCGCCCCCTCTTCCGCATAGTTCCCATTTCTTTTCCAGCTTTCTGTCTGAATTTATGGATTCCATCTGCCATGGAAGGAGCACTGGAAGCTGTAAAAGAAGGAAGTGGACTGAGGTACACCAGGAGAGAGCTTTTGGTTATGCCCACAAATGGCCAAATCTCATCCCTGTATCCCAGCTCATGTTCCCATTGAAGAGGAACTTAGGCTAATTCTCCTCTCCTTGAAGGACTAACTTTAACATACCTCCTGACTTGGCTGCGTTTTCTATCTCGTCTGTAACCAAGTCACCATCATTCCTATGAACAGTGTTCTTCTCTGGGCTTTGATCATTATTTCCTAGAATCTATTTGGGACATAGATGAGAAAGTTCTTTCCCTAAAATATAAAGTAGTATTTAGGTTGATCCTCAGGCTGAGAGAAAATCTCAAAACCTTTCTCATGGCCTACATATATGAATGTGTGTGCCTGCCTGATCTCAAACTCTTACAAACTTTCTATCTCCAACTTGCTCCCTCCCTCTTCTTCAACTAAGCCATCATCCGTATCTCTGTCTCGAACTTACAATGCTCTCTAACAAAAATATACATAGTTTATTCACTCACTTCTTTTAAAGACTAAATAAATAAATGTAAAAATACATACAGCTGTTTGTGTTTTCTTTGTTTTTTTTTTTTGAAACATGAGCAGAGTTAATATCTGTGATGGACCAGGCCAGGGCCACATCTTGGGCTGGAGTACTATGAAATCAATTTAATGTATTTTTAAAGCAATCTTAATGTGAATATAAATAACAATATTAAAGAGAAAAATGTTCAGTTGCCTGTTCTCAATTGAAGAATAAATATAGTAGGAGAGACTGAAATAAATATAAACAATATCTGTCTTTCTTTTGATTCATAGATTCTACTGTGTTAGAGCCAAGATCAATTTTGAAAATCATCTACAATACCTTCTCATTTTCTTATTTTTTAATATTTTATTTATTCATTTTCAAGCTGAGAGGTAGAGAGAGAGAAAGAGAGAGAGAGAGAGAGAGAGAGAGAGAGAGAGAGAGAGAGAGAGAGAGAGAGAGAGAGAGAATATGCACCAGGGCAACCACCTTGTGGGTCTGGCTTATGTGAGTCCTGGGGAATTGAACCTGGGGCCTTAGGCACTGGAGGCAAATGCCTTAACCACTGAGCAATCTCTCCAGCCCATACCTTCTCCTTTTCTTCTCAAAATTTTTACTCATTTATTTATAAACAGAGAGAGATGGATAGAAGAGAAACAGCGAGAGAGAGAGAGAGAGAGAGAGAGAGAGAGAGAATGGGCATGCCAGGACCTCCAGCCATTGCAAATGAAGTCCAGACATATGTGCCACTTTGTATATTGGCTTTATGTAGGTACTAGGGATTCAAACCTGGGTAGTTTGGCTTTACAGGCAAGCGCCTTAACCACTAAGCTATATCTCCAGGCCCTCTTTCTCCATTTCTGAAGTTACCTGAGACATATTTGATTGCTTTACCCAAATCTCATAAATAATATTAGAGCTAACACTGCTCTGGTAGACTTCTACCTTCCATTCCAAGATGGCTTCCAATGCTCCTTGTATTTCTTGTCTGGTGCCAGGTAGATGGGTAAGATTATCAGAAGGATGTGCCCTGGTCAGAGAGCTCTGAGTACATCTTCAGGTTGAAACTAAATGGAGGCTGGACTCCAGGTCTTTGTTTGTTGCTGAAATGAGCAACATGCTGAACATTTTCCTCCTTGAAACTTGAGGCATATTCCAAAATGGCTTCTGGCTTGATCTTACTTTTTTGCCCCCCCTCCCGAAAAAAAATAAGCTCCAGTAGAAATTAAAACTATTTTTAATATTTTATTTATTCATTTTCAAGGAGAGAGAGAGAGAGAGGAGAGAGAGAGAGAGAGAGAGAGAGAGAGAGAGAGAGAGCGCACCAGGGCCACCACCTTGTGGGTCTGGCTTATGTGGGTCCTGGGGAATTGAACCCCGGGCCTTAGGCACTGCAGGCAAGTGCCTTAGCTGCTGAGCCATCTCTCCAGCCCAGAAACTCAGCTGAAAGGAAAAATGACATATCGAAATTTAGAAAAAATTGGTCTGACTTTGAGCAGATCTTACTAAGCAAACATTCAAAAGAACAGAGATTTGAACACCGCATACTCTCCCTCATATGCGGTCCTTAATCAGGATAAATGTTTTTGTTATGCAGACTTATAGAAAGAAGTGAGATGTTATGAATGATGGGTAAGGGAAGGGGGGAGGGGAATGGCTTAAGCAATGGGGAGGGGGGGAACTGGGGAATTCGTGATAACAACGCATTGTTTGCCCACTAAATAATGTAACTCATTCTGGACAATAAATATATATTTAAAAAAAAAACAAACTATTGAAGAGGATCATAGTCTTATCTTTTTCCATAAGAATATTCTTTGTGAAATTTAAACAGTTTGAGTAAAAGGTCTATACATGCCTTTGACGTCAATTACTCAATCCCTGAAGCCATATTTCATGAGTAATGTCTAAGCAAACAATAGAACATTTTCACATATGAGGCTCTCTTTAAAGTACCAAGCAAGCGGAAAGACATGAATAAAATTCACTCTGTTTCTGAGCAAATGCCTGGTGATTTTTGTGTTACTTCTGCCCTGTTCCCACTGCTATTATTATTGTGGCATTCTGAAGAACAGTTATACATGTTCTTGACTTCAGAAAAATGTTATAGTGCCCTCACTCAATGGTGCGTTAGAATCATCAAGCACCTGGGCTATCCTGTCTAGTGTAGAAAAATATCACAAGTATGGGCTTACGTAACTCATGTCAGATACATTAACAAATAAAAATAATCATATGGATATATTTTATGAAAATTATTTTGACTAATACTAATCATAGCAAGTAGGTAATTCTGTTTTACTTGAAAGAGATGGTCACTGGGGTTTTTCTCTCTCTGGCTTCTCCTTCAAGCTTCTTGGCAGGATGATGATTGGGAAAACTAGATATCAGGATCACTGCAGAAAGAACATTGATCAATAACCAGCACAGAGCCTGATGAACTTCTGTTGTTTTAGACAGGTTTATTCATGTTGGTTGATGTCAAAATATCTTATAGACTGGGGGAGGGGCTCGTTGAACATCATGAGCACACCAGGAAAGACACAGCACCTGCTCCTCTGGGAAATTGGTCTCAGTCTGAAGGAGGTGTGTCCTTACATCTCTGTGCCATGAAGTGTCAGTGTGCCTCCCACTAAACCACCTTGCTAAACTTTAATGTCACTGTTCCTTTTTGTCATAATGCTAAATTCACTTAATTATACTTTTATTTTTGAAATGCTCATCTGTAATAAATGCCAATATGGAAGAGCTGCTTTGTACTCAAGAAACACTGAGCATTATGAGTGGATGAGCTAAGTAGATTAAGGTTATTATTTCCCTGATGTTAGGTGTGCACATGTACATTTACAATGTTTAGCAAAGGAAGTTATAAGACAAAGTAAAACTGGTGAAAGTCTTCCACACAGTACTTACTAAATAAAACCTTGAATACTGGCAGTCTTTATGGTTTACATCCCATTTCCTCCCTCCTTTGTACTTAAATGGGTCCTCATTTCCTTGGCCTGTTAATGAGTTTCCCACTTCCCTTGAACAAGAAAAAAAATGTGAAATGTTTTTTTTTCATTTCCAATTTAGACAGAAAGGTCACAGAGAAATTTTAAGATAGTACTTTTCTTTTTGTAATACTTTAGGACTGTTAAAAATCTCTTAATTCTCAGAAGTTCCACAAAAGTTAATGATTATCAACATGAAGAGATACCATTTTATTTTCCATTGCATTTTTATGCCAGAGAAGAGAAAGTATCAGAGAAGAAATGGGTTCTAAATGGTTAGCATTCTGCTCAGACCACAAACACGTGATCATTCATTTCACTTATCAGATCACTTTCAGAAGGGGTCACTGAGTTCAAATGTGGCCTTGAAAATTCAATCAGAAGGTCATTCCCCTTTCAACACTTTTGGAGAATTACATTGCAACCTAGATATATGGTGAACCATCCTGCCGGTTCAAGATCCTTCATTTTTCTCTCTGGAGTTTTCTTTATTTTGGAGAAATGACTTCAAGATTTCAGGTGACATCCCCAGTCTTCCTCACTTGGAAATCCATTCCTCAGCCCTGATCTGTGGATGGGCATCCTCCATAGACAAAGCTAATTGGAGAGAAGATTTTTAATACCTCCCCAAATATCTTTATGTCCTCCAACTGTAGAACAAATGACAGATTCATTCCCTCCTCCTCTAGTCTATGGTCTGGATGGCTTAAAACTCATCTTGAATGTGAGTTTAAAAAAGAAAGTATCCAGGTGTCTTCTTTGCTTTTGTTTAATATTCTTTTTGCATGCTTACTAAATAAAAATTTTGATTTGCCTTTTGTGATGATTAGGTTTTGTTGTCAACTTAATCTTTTTAATTATATTGGGTAGTTCTCTGAGGATGTTTACAGGAAGGTAGCCTCTCAGCAAGGGGCAGGATGTAAAGAAGCTTAAAGAAGCTGAAGGTAAACATCCTTTCCTGTGTGGGCCATGCAGGAAGGAAATTCCAGAGACTCAGGAAACCATTAAGTCTGGGAGAGGGTTGCAAGACCCCCACCCTAAGCCTATATAAAAGGGAAGAAATTCTCTCCTTGGCATCTCCTGCCTGTTCCCTGTTCTGTGTGTGCTGTAGGTGATGGGTTTTTCTCTATGCTCGGACTTGTGAATGAAGGCCAGCCACTTTCGCTGTTATACAACTTCCCCTCAATCTGTAGTTTCAATACTTCCCTCTCCCAAATTGTGCCTGGTTTGAAGATTCACCCCAGTAGTGTGTGGCTGACTATGACAGCTTTATTTTATGTTATTACCTCTATCTTGTCTTCTGGAAGACCAAATGAAACCTCTCACCAAGGTAATAGATTTGGGATCATGGTGGGAAGGTCTTTTCTGCCTCTTTGGGATGAATTGAGAATTTGTCAGTCTGTATTCTCAACTCTAAATGGCCACTCTGAGGGCAGAGGAAGTGAAAGGAAGGGGGAAAGAGAGACTGTATTAGGCACTGCTATCATGTTTTATATGTGGTGTTATGTTTGTTACAATTGCCTGAAGTAGCTGATCTTCCCTCTATAAGTGATGACAATCAAGATCATGCCAGTTGGCGTGGTGCCTGACTTAGAACAATCACTTCAGGCATGTACAGGAGTTTCCATAAAAACAACGACTCTGTACTCCTCTTCCCCAATTTATGTCTTAAAGCTGCACCTCTCAATATGATAGTATCTGGATACAGGGCCTGGGAGTGACATACCAGTGCTTAACTGCCTAGAGAATATTTTTACAGAACTGAAAAGTTCAAGTTTAGTCTAGGGCTCACCCAAGGAGGAGAGCTATGAATTAGAGATAAAAGTTAAAAAAGGGACTTAAAATGTTAACAATATTCTCTCGCTCTCTCTCTCTCTCTCTCTCTCTCTCTCTCTCTCTCTCTCTCTCTCACACACACACACACACACACACACATTCATGAAGATCAGGAGGAGGATAACTCTATCTTTATCTTGGCTCTGAATGAAGTCAGAAAAACCTTGTCTGCATTGGGAATTCATAAAAACAAACCAACTCTTGACCAAAAGTCTCATTACCTGTTCAGTCTTTACTTTTTCCTGCCCACCCCCAAAATATTACCTGGAGGATGATTCTGAAATTATTCTGACCTGAGATCTGCTTGAATTGCATGACTTTCATGAAGTTTGTGCCTGTTGACCCATGGCAAGCTGTGATAAGGGCACAGTCCTTTGTACAGGAGAGTGAAGGAAAGGGGAGAGAGAGCCTGGTTCTGTCGGCCTTAGAGTGTAGGCTATCCATGGTCCCCTGCCACAAGGACTGATCCAGACTACCCAAGGAGGAGGATATCCAGCTGATTGGGGATGGGGAAGAGGGGCATTGGGGAATGGGGTTAACAACTTATTGTTTGCCATTAAATAATGTAACTTATTATGGACAATTAAAAAATAAAAAATAAAAATAAAAATAAATTTAAAAAGAAAGAGGAGAATGCAGGAAGTTACTGATCTTAGTAGTAGACTAGGTGTTGTCTGCTCAGTATATGCTTTCATTTTTATACCCAGCCATGAAATAGGCATTACCTCATGCATTGTGACACACAGCAAAGACATAATAGATCTAGATAGTGATAACACTAATTAATTAGAGGCAAACCCATGCCTCATGAGAATCTCTATACCTGTGAATTAGAATATAATAAATTTTATATTTCACATTGTCATGGTTTGATCCACGTGTGCCCCACAAACAAATGAATGTGTTCTGAGTAATTGATCCTCAGCTGATGGCAGTTTGGATTTTACAACCTCCATGGAGCTGTGTTGTTGGGGGCGGGCGTATGGGGATTATAAACCAGCTTCCCCTTGCCAGTATTTGGCACACCTTCCAGCCGCTGTTTCCAGTGCTGTGGCAGAGGTGATGTCCACCCCTCTGCTCATGCCATCGTTTTCCCTGCCAGGATGGAGTCTCCCCTCAGGTCCGTAAGCCAAATAAACCCTTTCCTCCACAAGCTGCTTTTGTTTGGGTTCTTTCTGTGCAGCAATTAGGAAGCTGACCGCAACACACATGGATATCATTAAGATATAAAGGTGATTTTTAAAAACTTTTTTATTTTCCTGCCATACTGTCTTCAGTTAACATTGGACAATATATTTGAAAACTCTAGGTCTTCAGGATGTTGTTTTAATAGTACTGGAAACTGTAAAACAACTTGCTGTGACCATTCTTTTTAAATTGTTTCTTGTCAGACATTGGATAATTAAGTACAAGGAGCGTAATTGATATAGAAGATTGTCCCTCAGAACAGATGCAGTGCAGCTGCTGTTTGAGGTCTGTCTGTAGCTTGAGGTGCGAGCTGATGCCAGGAGGGCCCACGTGAGGATTTCCTACTGAGAAGTCTTCTGTGGAGAAACCTCATCATGCTTAGAGTACTTGGAGTTGTTGGATGTCTGGCCTTCTAATAGTTGGGCAGAGTGACTGTCCCACCAGCCTCTCTCCTTACATCTCACTTCAGGTGTTCATTGTTGCAGTTTGAGTTTCAGTAGAGACAGGACTAAGATTATATTGTGCTTGCCACTATCTCTGTACTTCATTTTATGTGAGCAGGCTCCAACGGCCTCCTTTCCAAGAGGCATATCTTACATTATCAGGAAAGTGGCTGGTGGTCAGTCATATTTGCTAATGATGGTAAGAATCACCTTCAGCATCTCTTGGGTGATATAATGCTTAACACTAATGACATTTTGTGGCTATTGTCCCTAGATTATAAGTAATCCTTTGGGATTTATAGAGACTGAGAGGAATTATAAAAACTCAAGATGTTTTCTAATAAAAACCCAGAAAAGACATTGCAGCAAGAGGAGGTCCATATTGTGACAAAGAAGAGGAGTCCAACTTGGGCTCTGGGCTGACCAGTTTGAGACCTGGCCTCCACTGGGAGTCTGCTCAGCTGACCCATAAATTTGGTAGCATTACAGCAGAGGTATATTGCTCTGCAGTTCTGGAGGCTAGAAGTCTGAGGTCAGGTCATGGGTAGGGTTCACTTCTTCAGTGGACATGTTGCAGGCTTCTTACCTCAGGAAGTGTATGACATTCTTCATGTCTGCATGCTGCCCTATATGTATCATTTTATGATATTTTATTTATTATTTGTGTGAGAGAGAAATAGAAAGAAAGAGAGAGGGAGAGAGAGAGAAGGGAAAGTGGGCACACCAAGGGCTTTTGCTGCTAAAAACAAACTCCAAATACATGCTCCTTTTTGTGCATCTCATTTTGTGTGAGTACTGGGAAGTCAAACCAGGGCTTACTCTGGCTAGCAGATTTTGCAAGCAAGTTTCTTTAGCTGCTGAACCATCTCCCTAGCCCAAGGTCTCTATGCATCTTCAAATTGTTTTCCTTTTGTGCATGCCAGTGAGTTCAAATTCTTTCTTCTCATATTTAGTTCGAATGATTGTACTAACCTTATTCATCCTCACTTATCTCTGTCAACACCCGACTGAGAAATCATATCCTACTCTGAAGTCCTAGAGGCTAGCATCCAGAAGTCTCCGACCCTCCAATTGTGTGTGCATCTCAACCTGACCACGAATCATCCATTCCAGCATCAACACTAACTCCAAAAATCTCATGGAATATTATCAAAATCAGGCACGGATCATACTAGGGTTGTGACTCACCCTCAGACAAAATTTTCCGTCAGCTGTGAACCAACAAAAGCAGACAACACAGAAGACAGACAACAATGAGAGAGTGTGTGTTTAAAGACGCAGAGTGCCAACAGCTGACTCATGAAGGACTCATGCGCTTTGATTTCCAGGTTACACTTTAGAAAGTAGGATAAACATCATGCCCATTCCCCTCCACACACACCTATTTATTACAGAAACCGAAGATGGGAGCCACCTTGCAAAATTGTATTCTAAAAAATCTTGCTGTATGTTTCTAAGAAAAAAAAAATGCTACAATGTGGATCTTCAAAGAGAAATACATTTGTAGCAAAAGCTGGATAAGGAAATCAAGGTTACAGGTGGAGAGTATATTTTGTCTATGAATAGAAGGAATAATCATGTAATTGCAAAACACCCCAAAACTCCAAATCCAACTCAACAGCCTATATAGCTCTGCACAGCACAATTTCTTACAGAAAGTACCAAAACTATCTAATATACAATTTTGCCCACATAATCACCCTGAACACATTTATGTAATCAAAAGCAACCTCTGGGAACGGAAACTGGAATCTGGAAGTGAAACTCAAGAAAGATTTCATCACTGCACAAACAATTTCAAATTAAGCACTAATCAGAGGGGAAAATTAGGTTTATTCACAGGGGCCACTCAAAATAACCCTCTTAATAATGTAGAAATTGGCTCTAGCTAAAGCCTCACAAGTCTAGACATGAATACAATTTAAAATACAGCCAAGCCAGTCAATATAAACTGTAGCAAATACAAAACATCAATGGAAAATAAATAAATCCCTCCAATATGAGGAACATGGTTCCAGGATTGTTGTAAGTAAACTTCTCAGAAAAGAGAGAGGAAAAAAAAAACTATTATTTAGTAGAACTGTAGACTTATAAGAAACACACTTGTTATTGGTAGAGTTCTGGTCCTGAAATGACCCTTTATATTTCTCTTCCACTAATCAGAGTCAATGCTGGCCTAAAACACCCACTAAACAATGTAACTCATTATGAACAATAAAAAAAAAATACTGTGATCACTAGATCCTGAGCATGTTTTCAACCTGAAAAAATAAAGAATGAAAAATCAACTTTGGCCAAAGGACACAGAATAGTAGCCAGGCTGCCTACGAGTTACTCTCATTTGGAACAAAACTTAGCTCTTCTAATATATACAGAGTTACCTGAGTCCTTGCCCTTTTCTCCTCCAGAACCACACCAATCCTGAAACACAAGCATTTTTGGTGGGTAAGACATTTCTGTTAGGCAAGCATGGTTTCTGGAAGATGTTTATTGCCAAAGGCAGGGATGAAGATGTCTCCTAGTAGCATTTTCTCTTAACGTGGGTATTCTGACTCTGTTCCCATTTCCTTTTTTCCTTCTCTGCAACCTCTTTTCCCCTTCTTCATACCTCCCCTGTCTTAAAGCTCTTTTACTCACATTGTTTATTCCTGCTGATGGCCAAAGCAGTTGCTGACCTCTGCCTCTGCTCATGAAATTTTCAAGTATACTGACTTCTGTGCCTTGCAAATGAGCCTTGTGTGAACCTCCAATCACACTGGGGGTCCAGCATCTCCAGCTGAAGAATATCCAGTGTCCAGGCAACCAAAGACGAGAGCACTCTGTCTTCAAAAGAGGCACTAAGTACTCTCTTGCTGCTGCCCTGAAAGTTCTCTAAAGTTGAGCAGAAGAGTTGAAAAAAGATTTGAACCAAACTTTGGACTCTTGTTCAAGTTTTCCTGGGGATAATTTTCAAAAACAAAGAGAACTGGCCACGATGGTGCATATCTTTAATCCCAGCACTCAAGAGGCTGAGGTTGGAGGAGCACTGCGAGTTTGAGGCCAGCTTGGGTCTACATGGTGAATTCCAGGTCAGATTGGGCTAGAGCAAGACCCTAACCCAAACAACCACAAATAAATATATAAATAAATAAATAGATAGATAGATATAGATAGATAGACAACAACAGAAACAAAACAAAGAGAGTTGATGACACAGAGAGATTTTAATGACCTCTGAGTAATTAGTAATATTGGATATGAAGGGTAAATCATTGGTCTAAAGTTGTACTGGCCAATTAGATACACATTATCTAGAGGTGGATATTAAAATTTAACTCAATTAAATTTTCCACCTCATTCACAGTAGCACAAGCAACAAGCAGTTACTGAATTTGTCCAGTTCAAATGTAAAATAGTTCGAAGTTTCACCAAATGTCCTATTGGCAGCACTAGAAAAAGTTAGAGAGAGGGAAAGGAGAGAAAAAAGAGAAGAGATGAAAGAATTATTAAAAGAATAAAACTGTTGGTTTGATGGAGACTTTTCTTTTCTCTTTTGGACTCAAGTCTTCTCAGCCTGACATGGTATATTAAAGAAGCTCCTGCTACTAAGCCATGAACTATAAGAAGCTATGCTAGGCATAGCAAAATGAATGCACAGCCTACCTACATATGGGGGAGTCATCACCTATTAATTAGTTGTTTTTATCTATGTTCATTTTCCCCTTTTTTTCTTTGTCTTTTTTTTCTTTTTCACCTACAAGTGAATACCTTGGGTTCCTCCTTTCCTGATAAGAACCTACATCTATAGAAACATAATGACAATGAGGCTAGAATGCCACATGCCTTAGAAGTAAAGAACATCAGTGAGAATTTAGAGACTGTGTGTACTTTGGAGGAACCCAAGGGAACCTCAAGACACATAAATACACTGAGTAGGGAAGGATACCTAATACAAAATGTTCCCCCTAGGAACTTTACTTCAACAAGAACAGAAGTGTTTCCCTGAAGGACACAATAATGTCAAATGGAACACCTTACTATGCTTCTCCAGGGCACCAAAGGGGCTTTTAAGCCACAAGCTTCTGAGGCCTTACCTAGGGATTCAAAATAGAAACTGTAAATCCCTTCCCTGCCTTTCTGAGTTTGTAATGAGAAGCTGACAATGTTGGTGTTTCTCTGCAGTGTGATTGATGCGTATGCCTTTAATTTGAGAGGAATATATATATAATTATATTATATATATAATATAATATAAATATATAATCAGTAACCCTTCACCTTAGAGCTTTCAGCATCTTTGACTACCATGTGGTGATGTACAGGTCACAGAGCAAAGACTCTGGTAACATGTAGAAGACACTGAAAATATAGGCTTTCTCTGGGTAAAAACAATAGAAATGACAAAATTTTCATTTGTGACTCTTAGATTTAATAAGGCTCTCTGCTCACCAAGTTCTCTGCACAAATCAGAGTGTAAACACACAATGAAGAAGAGAGCATCACCCCAACCTTGCCTGAGAAGTGCTGCACAAAGAGTGGTCAGAAAGCTCTTCTGTCCACCTCCTCTTCTTCCAGATCATCTTTGCCTCAATCTCTGCTTCACTATTTTTCCCAAGGGGGAGCCTTGAGAACCAGCAATTGCCAACATAAACCTCTTGCAAGAGACATCATGCTCTCTAGAATTACAGTAAAAATGCTTTATCATGTCCCCAGATATATTCAGACTCAATCTCTTGACATCCTGAAGGGAACAGGTAAGATATGGGAGGATTATTTAGAGTGAGGGCTGTGCAGTCCCATTATTTTGGTAGGAATTTTTTTTTTTTGGCGTCTGTGTGCCTGTGTGTGTGTGTGTGTGTGTGTGTGTGTGCATGTGTGTGTGTGTGTGTGTGTGTGTGTTTGTATTATCATATGAGTGACTGTGGTGATTTGATTCAGGTGTCCCTCAAACTTATGTGTTCTGAACATTTGATCCCTAGCTAATGGCAATTTTGAATTGGAACTTTATTAGAGGTGTTTTGTTGGAGGAAGGTTTATGGGTGTTATAGCCAGCTTCCTGTTACCAGTGCTGTTGTCCAGCTGATGTTGGCTAGGAGGCGATGTCCAGCCTCTGCTCATGCCATCATTTTCCCTGCCATCATAGAGCTTCTTCTCGAGTCTATAAGCTAAAATGAACCCATTCCTCCACGAGCTGTTTTTTGTTTGGGTTTTTTCTGTGTAGCAATGAGAAGGCTGACTACAACAGTTTTGGTACCAGAGAGTGGGATCTGTTTTAGCTGCTAGAACCCTGATTCCATGGCTTTTAGCCATTTGGAACTGTTTGCAGGAGGAATAAGGACAGATTTGAAATTTTGGGCTAAGATTGCAGCGATGTAGGTACAGTTTGACGGATTCTGGTCAGAGTTGGAAATACCTGGATGCAATAAGAACTATGCACTGTGAGGTTTGGCTTATGAGGGTGAGAAAGAACTTTGTTCGGGCTTATCTAGAAGCAGTTTATATGAGAGTCTTGTTGCATTCTGCCTTCCTTTGTCCTAAGAATTTGTGCAGATTTGCTTTGCAAAGAAATGGACTGGTGTGAGCAGATGGAAATGACACAGAAAGAAATGAAATTTCTGGGCCAAAACTGCTGCCTATTCTGCTTCAGTTGTTTGAGAGATTACAACCATTGAAATTGGGCCAGGTGATATGCATTGGGACAGCAGGAAGAATGCACAGGACTCTTTGAAGTAAGGGGCCTGAATTCTGAAGGAGTATTCTTGCTCTCCAATGTTGATTTCACCTCTGGATTAACAAATTGGTATCCCACCTAGTCCTATGGAGTATAACAAATGCAGGAAGAGAAGGTCATTGGATGTGCAAAGTGGTTTTCCTTTTTGGCAATGGCCATGGTCATTGTGAAGTAGGCTTGTTGGATTCCCTGTGTAGAGTTCTGATGGAGCTATGAGGATGAATTATCGGTTGTAGTGGAGACCCAGTAAGGTGCCAGGACTATGTGATGGCTGCCAAGGAGAGCTGCCAGCACCGAAGGAAGTTTTTCTGCACTATGAATAGCCTGGCTAGAGGGACAGAATTGGAAATCTGGAGACCAGTCACTGGTTATTTGTTATTGGTATTAGAGTTAAAGGTTGATGCTTTCCTGTTGTTTTAAATCTTGTATTGGTTCAATATGTCTGTGCTATGCCCAGTGCATAGTGTAGATATTTGTTCTGTGCCATCCAGTTTTTTTTTTGTGGGGGGGTAGTTATTATAGCTCAGTTAAAAGATCTTAGACTTTGGGGATGTTTGGACATCATTGGGATTGATAAAAACTATAGGAACTTTAAAGTTGGACTGACTACATTGCATTTTACATCATGTATGGTTATCATTTTATGGGTGGCAGAGGTGGAATATGATGGAATTGATTCAGATGTCTGCAATAAACTTTTGTGTTCTGAATGCTAGGTTGCCAGCTGCTGGCAATTTGAGAATTGGAACCTTATTGGACCTTTATTGTTGGGGGCCAGCTTATGAGTGCTATAGCCAGCTTCCTACTGTCAGTGTTTGGCACACCTTCCTGCCACTGTTTGCCACATACTATGGCAGAGGTGATATCCAGCCTCTGCTCATGCTGTCATTTTTTTACTGCTTTATGGAGTTTCCCCTTGAGTCTCTAAGCAAAACTCAACCATTTCCTCCCATCAGCTGCCTTTATTCAAGTTTTTTGTATAACAAGGTGGCTCCACCAGTGACCTTCAGTGAGCCATTATCAGCTCTGAATTTCAAGTTATCTGTAAACTAGGGATTTAGAATGATTTCATGTGGTAACGTCTCTAAAGTGTTCAGAATAGGCACAATGGCAGATGAATGGATACAGGATGGATGATAGATAGACACAGATATTTGAGGAGTAGAACCAAAATGTTGCATTTATCCTTCTTCATTTATTCATAACCTTTATGTAAGGCAGTAAAGGATGCAATGAGAGCTAACATACAGTCCACGCTTTTAGGCAATTCAAAGTTAAATAGGTGACAGACATTTATAATA
This sequence comes from Zapus hudsonius, assembly GCA_004024765.1. Classification (NCBI taxonomy): domain Eukaryota; kingdom Metazoa; phylum Chordata; class Mammalia; order Rodentia; family Dipodidae; genus Zapus; species Zapus hudsonius. The sequence goes on along the minus strand of PVHP010027363.1, from coordinate 9,587 downwards.
CATTACAATGACTGTGGTAAAGTCAGATACTAAATTATTTTAAGAGTGTAAAGGTAGAAGTAATTAAATTTCCTTGGGGCTTTAAGAAAAAAATTCATGGGTGACTTTCTGCTACATTGCAGTTTTAATATATATCCAAAAGCCACCAAGGATGAGATCAAGGGCAAGGTCAGTGAGGACCAGTTATAACATACCCATGGATGACTCTTCTAGTATAGTTCCACTAAAGGTATTCATGCACATACATACCCTTCCCAACTGAACTAAACTGCCCTGCATTTTCAAGCAATACTTAGAGTCAAACTCTTCTTTTACCTATGGCTGGCTGTCAAGGTAGCCTTCATTCTTCTGTTGAGCAACAGGTAGTCATTAAACCAACAGAGAATTATCTTTGCAGCTGTGTATACAAGTGTGTGTACACACAAATGCATATAATAAATAAGTAATTTACATGGAAATTTCCCATCAGGTTTTACATGAGATTCACTGACTCCATCTCTGAATGCTGAGTGTGGGCATTACCACACCTATGTAGAAAAAAACATGTAGAAATTAAATATACATTCATGGATATTGAGCACCTAAATGAGCAGTTGTTTTATAAGGCTTAATGATAATAATAATTAAAAGGCACTTTCCCACTTCCTTATAATTTATAATCTAGTGAAAGATACTGCTTGCCACATAGAACACTGAATCTCCTAGCACAGAAAGGTAAAGGGGAAAGTTAGGTCTGAAATACTGTCTTTAACTCAAGTCATTGTCAACAGGAATAGATTATAAAATAACCTTACCTGTTATCCTCCTTTGCCGTAAAGAGGCAAATATAAAGGTAACTATAACAGAGAACTACTATCATATAGACACCTTATGACTACCAAGAAGCCATCTCCTCTCCAGCAGTTCTCACTAAAGATTTATGCTAACTGCTAAGCCATATATCAAAATTGATTAGAGTGTTCCAGTTAGGGATAACAAACATAAAAAAGTGTCTATGTTTTGGGAATAAACCACATTGCTAGAGAGTTAGTTTGTATTTTGGTTCATTTCATACATATGAGGGTTTGCGTCTTCTATGAGTATCTGTAAAGGTCAATATGTCTGACACATGGCCCCTTCCCCATGTAACAATAGTAAGGTGCTAGTGACTACTGAGACGGCATTAGGAAATAGAGAGTGTGTTCTTGAAAATGACCAACGTTGCATCAGGAATTAGGTGATAGGTTTAAACATTTGGTTTGGTCTCTATCATTTTGTGGAGCCAAAGCCTGTGGTATCTATTTTTGTTCTACCACAGTATCTGTCCCCAGGTGCTTGCTGTCTCTAAGGGAACAGAACTACTGAAACAGTTTACTAGGTATTCACCCTCCTATCTTGGGCAAAAATTCCCTAGAGAATCCATGGCCAGACCCTAACCCTGTTTGAACTTTTGTGACCACTGACTAGTCTTTTTTAACCTAAACTGAATGATGAATGCATAATTAGCCAAAAACTTCAAGTGTACATCCCAATACTTAACTTCACACTTGTCAGAATTTAGGTCAGTGGGCATTTTGCCTGTTTGGATGAGGTTTTCTAAGTCAGCACCAGGGAGGAGAAAATGCTTGCTTACTGTGCTACAAAGAGCTACTACGTTCCATGGCTGGAGCCAGATGCTTTTCACTAAAACATGTCTAACACTTTTTTCATCCTGACCAAATTCTAAGCTTCTTCCTACATCTAGGCCCCTCACTTCTCCTATCTTAGAACAGTTGCTTTAAAAAAAATGAAACTATAAGTGCTTTCTCTATCTCTTTTAAGTGTAAATATTTTTTTTAAGGCTTCTGGCCAGTTAGGAACCTGACTTTGAAAGGTATCTTTCCTAAACTGTCAAGTTATCTCTGGTCCTAGAGATATAAGAATTCTTAGCTTCATTATTCTTTGGCTAAAGTCAATTAGCTAGTCCAGCTGGCCCATGTTCCCTTACCCTAGCTAGCATTTCATAAACTCTGTAGGCATTGACTTAGAGGGATTGATTGAAGTCTCTCTCATATATGGCAAATTTTTGAATAAAATTATCTTTGTCTATTTAAACTTGCCCCATACAATTTTTATTTGATGGTATCTTTAATCTTTAAAATGTTACTGACAAGCATGTTATAGGCTAGGAAACTGAGCTGCAGTGGATCAAACTGACTTGTCCAGAGTCCTGAGGAGTACAAGCTCAAATTCAGATCAGCATGATACCACAAGACTTTGCTTCCCACTGGGCTTCACTGACATAGGCCTGACACCCATTTCCTTATGACAATGGGAGTTGTTAAGCATCTGATTTTCTGTACTTGTGACAATGGCTCTCCTTAATAAATGTGGCTATGAATATAGTGCACAAACACCATCATGCTTATCTCAGATTCCTGTCCATAAACTTAGGGTTGTATAGTGTCTTCAGTCATATGACTAATCCTGGGTTCTATTAAACCTTGAAAATTTCTCTAAAACTCCTGAGTCATTATTTTATAAACACAAATATTCTACAAGAGACTAAAGATGTCAAAATTTAACTCCTGGTCTTTCCTGCCCAATGTCTTCTTGCTATAAAATACGTTATGTCAAGCATTTCCATCTGTAGGCCAATATGGACAGTATCACCTTTGTACTCTCTGTCCCTTGCCTCTCAGATCTAATTCAATAACTAACCCTATTGTCTCTTGCCTTCAAAGCATGGCTGTTCAGCATCTCTGCTGATCAGATTCTATTCAGAGCCATTCTATTCTCACCTGGATTATTACAGTCCTCTTGATTCCATTCTTCTAACCCTATACTCTCTTCTCAAAACAGCAGCCAGACCAAAGCGGTTTAAAACATCCTCTAGAGTCACAGAACCCCACTCCTGCCATTCTGCATTGCTCAATGTAAAAGCTAAACACTTCACAGTGGCTGTAAGGCCTTCTATGATCTGACCCTCTGAGGCTTTTCAAATGCCTTTATTTTCCTTCATTATCTTATTCAACCTGCTTTGGTTACTCAGGCCTCTTTGTTGTTTCTTAAACAAGTCAATATTCTCCCACTTCATAGTATTTATACCATTCATTCCTTAGCCTACATTATTCCTCACCTCTTCGGTGCACTCTTTTAGGCAATCACCCAGTGATTATCATATTATCTATGAAAGCCATCTCTGATTATCAACCTTCTCCCCCCAACTAAGGCATTCCAGATCCCTTTTTTATGTTCCAATATTTTCCAAATAGCACTTATTACTTTCTAACATTTTGTTATGATTTATTTGGGGGAAACTGAATCCAGACTTTATCTATGCTAGGCCAACATTCTACCACTGAGCTACAATCCCAGATACAATTTGTACTATATAAATCAAAGTTACTATTCCTATTGTGGTTCCTCTCATTGTCATGTAAGTGTTACAGAGATACCTGTTGTCCACAGTTCATAGTAGCTGTTATGGGCTGAATTGTGTCTTTCTCACTAAACTCTTGAATTGAATTGTTAACCCACATTTCCTCATTATGTGACTGTATTTGGACATAGGCTATTTAAAGAAGTTAATAAGTTAAAATTAGGCCTGGCACTATGCTATCTACACAGGTCAAATGGGCACCCCCTAATCTGCCATTCCCTTGCTCTGTGAAAACTCAGGAAGATCTATTTTCAGGAAACATTCTTGGCCTCTGGTTATATCACTGAAATGATGAGTCTGGAGGATACTTTCCTGAGATTAGTTCCTCTAAGGGCTTCCTATCTCCACAAGTGACAATTGCCTGCCCACTCCTCCCAGGACCTTGTACCCCAGCTGGCTGTTATGTGACAACTGAGGCAATGGGATGCCCACCTGCTACCAGAAATTGAAGAGGCGGGTCACATGAGCTCAGCATCCATGTTGAGGGAGCCCTGGCCCACAGCTTACCTTCCCAGCAGAGGAGGCGCCCAGCACCAGAAGTCACTGTTGATGCTGATGCCCAGGAACCTAACTGAATGTGAGTGAGGTGGAGGCTGATCATGTTCCTCAGATTGTAGAGATGGGTATAAAAATGCCAAGGGGGTGTGTGCCAGGGAACAGAATTGGCAGTTTAGAGAGATTGAGGTTCTATGTGTTGTGTAGCTTGAAAAAGGTGGTTGGGCCTAATTGAGCCCCATGTCCTCCACTGTCTGGTTCTGTCCTCAGGTGCAGCTCTCTGCCTTCTGACCCTTGTTTTACTTATCTAGAAAATAAATAAAAACCTATTGTGAAAAAAAAATTAGGCCTGGTGTCTTTCACAGAAAACTAAAGCATCAGAGAACCCAGGTGGTGTGTACACAGAAATAAAACCCCTAGGAGATGCACCAAGATGATACTCATCTTCACACCAAAGTGAGAAGACTCAGGAACCCAGATCTCCCTAAACCCTGATCCTGTATTCCTAGGCTCCAGAACTGGGAGATCAGAAATTCATGTTCTACCATCCAGTTTTGTTTTGACAGGCCTCTCAAACTAAGACAATACACTCTCAATGAAAATAGATTTTTTTTTCTGAATCACAGATTCCTCAAAGAGCACAATTCTGCACATTTTAAAATGTGTTAAACTACCAAGAAACTCAGAAGAACAGAATATTCAAATAAATGCTGATAGAATATGAAATGGTCCACCCACCCACAATTTGTATCTGAAAATATTTTCTTGTCTTTATATAGACAAACACTACATCATCAACTCTAATTATCACTTTTCGGGAGCCAAAAATATCTGAATTATTCCACCTACATAGACACCTCCCCAAAGTGTGAATTCTCCTAAATTTCAAGACTCAGTGCTTTGAAAGTTACTTAGAATTAAAGAAAAATATTGGCTCAGAAGATAAGCTGATTTGGTATGCTCAAAATCTCCTCAGAAATGATGTCCTCTAGAAGTATCCTGAGCCTGGCATACCTTGCTTTAGTCAGTTTTATTCCGATCATCTGAGGAAAAACACAATAGTGAGTTGGTTGATACTTCCAAGAGGAAATTACTGCAAAGTTTCCCTTGAAGTGATTAGTGTCCTCCAGCTGCTGAAAAAGCCACAGTGAATTCACAATGCACTGGGGATGGCATCAGGGGATTATTTGTGGGCGAGGAACGTGCCTTTCTCCACCTCCATGGTGCTATCTATATGCCAAAGGATCAGAGACTTATTATTGAGCCCTTCTTGGGCATTATTCCCACCCAGAGAGAATGACTGGCTTTAATTAGCCTTAAATTAGCTTATCTGCAATTTGTTTATTTTTGTCCATAAAAAACACTCATTTGCTTTCTTACAAATAAGTGCTCACACTTATCCATCACCTTGTCTTACCATAAATCCAAACAGAACTGCCTGTAGCCAAGCTTCAGTTAGTGCCAGCATTAATGGGTTGCCCAATATGCTCACCAGTGAGGTGTGAACTCAATCAGCCTCTTATCTGGCTCTCCCGCTAAAGTAAATAAATAAGCAGACTGCTAAAAATAAATGGAGCTGCTGTGTCTTATTGAAAATGTTATCTGCATTCACTGAGGAAGGATGCTGGGAACCGGCTCTATTGTGCCGTTGTTCTCTGGTTTTATGCCTGAGGGGTTGATGCAGTGCAGACCACATCCTGCGCAACCCAACCTGAGTGGGATTAGGAACCATGAGGTCAACAGTGAGCACCAGGCGGCTCTCCTCAATTTCCTCAGAGGCCTGGGAGCATGGTGACTCTTAATGAATGTGACTGGGTACAAGGACATGAAGCTGAGTTGAGTATCTGTTCTCTGAAAGATGTATTCTATTTTCCTCATACCAAGACCTGCAGCTTGTCTATGAGTGCAATAGGATCATCAATAATTAAAGGTAGAAACATTTTCAATGCAAACGTTTCTCAAACGTGAGAGATGAGACTGGGGGAGAGGACAAAGAGCTGGATAAGAAGAAGAGAAGGAAGAGGAAAATAGGTAAAAGTAAATAAACAGAAGAACAAAGAGTAATTATGTTGAAAAGTGATTCTTCATTGCAGCCTTACCTAACTGGGGCTGGCAGCCATGCCAAAAAGCAAAAACAAAAAAGGATGAAAAATAACCATAACAACAAAAATATTTTTTATAAATTTTTTTTGATTGCATTTCGTAAAATGGGCAGCTTTTCTCCCCGTTTCCTTTGCAATTAGCAGTGGAGCACATCGGAGTATATCCTGCAATCCAGGGCATGCATCGGAGTTACCAAGTGTCCTTGATTTCTGTTGGAATCGGGCTGCGCCTGCACTGGCAACCCTCAGGTTAATACCTCAGTCAAGAATGCTGCCTCGCAGAGAAGTGCAGCTGCTTCTTTCACAGGTTCTTTCAGATCCTAACATTCACTGTCAAAAATTCTGGCATCTTCTATTGGTTTTCCATTCCCTTTCATGTATCAACTATTTTTGTTTATTTTCCTCCTTTATATGTTTTCCCTCTCTCTCCTCTTGCTGTTCTTATTATCTCTAGTCCCACAGGTTCTCAGTTGTAGTCTTCTTTGTTTTCTGTGTTTGACTGGTAGCTTCTTTGACTTTTCAGTATCTTTAGGATTCTCTTTTAGCTTTTGCTTTCCCTCCAATCAATGTTTTCTTATTTAAAGCTACAATGGTCTTATGCTTGCCCTGCAGGCTCTCTGCCTTATTGAGGTAGGAAAGAGATAATGTCATACATTTAGGATGTCAGGGGACAGAATGGTACTAAGTTAATAGTACTCAACTGAAAAGTCCCGATGACATAGCTCTTATTCTCTGTGGCTCCCTTTTTCTTGGATAGTGGTCTCTGATAGCAGAGAATTCAGGTTCAAATAAACTTTATTCTCATTAAAATTTCAAGAATTCATGAGGAGTGTGACCTGCTATTGTTGTTCACAGCACCAAGAAACATACATGCATATAAAAATATAAACTGTAAAATGCATATTGCTTTTGACAGAAACTCATTTTACTCATGTCTGCATGTAGTTGGTATGACTAAGAATTCTGTGTGTAGCATGAACTGACCTTATTCTTGGAACTATCCAATAGTATGCTCTGCATTCAATACACAAATTGCTGAGATGAGATCATTTGTTCGTTTGGTCAATTTCGAGTTAAATACTTATCTACCTACATTGATTTTTGTAATATAATTTAGTTCAGAATATCTCGGTCCTTCTCAGTAATTATTCTGTCAAATTAAATCATGATCACTTATCAGTGAATGATCACAACCCTTGCTCTTATCTCTCTAGATTTCTCTTCTGATCCTCTAATGCTCCAGGGACCTTCCTCATCTCTCTGAAGCAAGAGCAAACATAGAGCAGAGAGGCTGTGTGGTAAAAAGGGATCTAAGTATTGGTCTGCTCTTCACATCTCAAAGAAAGACTCAGACCCACCCTAATTTGTGGACATGAATTTAATGACACAAGGAAACATCCCATGTCAGAAACGTGACTTCCTCATCTGCAAATTCAAGAGCCAAGATCAACTGGGAGAGGCATTCTCTTTGACTGTCTTTCTAAGCACAGTACTTGGGCTTCTGTTCTATTCGTATATTCCATTCTTCAGACAAGAAGAGGCTAATCTCTATCTTTAAATATCTCAACAGCATAATGCCAGGACCCACAGATCTTGTACAAGATGTAAATATGAGGCTTCTTGTTGAATCATGAAGAACTATGCTTCTAAACACAGGGCCCTGCATGGCTGTTTGTTGGCATTCCCTCTAGTGTATAGGAACTCCTGTGATTCTTGCTCTAATCAACCCTCACACTGGCTTTTAACCCTGGCAATATGTGCCTCATCTTTCCCTGAAATAAGTTAGTCTCACATTATGAACTCTTGAACTGAGATGGTGAGAATTAATAAAACTTGCTTTCAAAAATGTACAGTTCTTTAAAAGAAAATGTACTGTTCTTATCTTGGGTTATATTGAGACATCTGCTGATTTTAACTATTATTGTTTTATATTGTTATCATTTTTGAATAAGAAGTTTACAATCTTTGTAAACCATTCCAAACTTAGGGGGAGGAAGAAACACCAAACTCAAGATCAGTACCATGGCTATACAACAAGACATAAAAGAAAGAGACTATTATTTTCTATTTCTTTGATCATAGAACAAATTCTATAGAAAGAAATATATATAGAAAAAGTTATAAGTATATTCTGATTTCCTGTTTCTAGGTTTCCTTTGGGAGAAAGAGATACAACTGTCCCCTGCTTGGAATATGTTGAAACATGAGTACTGTTTGGAAGTCCCCCACACCCAGCATTGTAACGTGAAGAGGGCTGAGATGAGGAGAAGCTCCTTTGTAGCCTGTGTCCAATGGGACATCTGGGTGGGGAAAACTTCAGGTTAGGTTCTAGAATATTTATATGCCAACCATTATGGATAAGTGGAGGAGAGTTGAAAGATTATCTTGTGGCAGAAGTTGTGAGGTAGATAGGTGAAGAGATGCAGAAGGGTTGGAGTGGCCCTAAAAGTAGAAGAAAGGGCAACTGATCATGGTGACCTTGATCAAACTATGAAAGACAGCAAGAGTTTTCCTCTTCAAATGTAGGACAGGATGACAAGAGAGGCCCTCATAGCCCCTCATTGGCTCATCCAAGGACCAGCACTAAACCAAGGATTCCTTTTCTCATTCTACAATGTTTTATCAGCTTTCTTCCAATGAATTAAGGTGCTATTGCTATGAATACAGGACCTACTATATCTCAGAAACTTATGTATCATTTTGTTTAAGGAACTATTATTTAAAATAGGTATATTACAGTAATCTTGATAGGCAGCTAAATTTTAGATAGTATCAGTGCTGAAATGATCATATAATGTTTAAATCAACATTGAAGTAGATGTTTCCCCAGTGCTAGGTTGAGGCATTGAGGCATGGAGGTGTGTGGGAGGAATATTCTTAGCAGACACAGAGCGAATTCAAGTGTCAAATGGGGGAAAGGACTGAAATGATCAAGAAGTAGGAACAAGGCCACATGGCTGAAGAGAGCTTACTAATAGCAGATGAATTAGAGAAATAATAGGAAGATCAGATCCGGACAGGTTTGTGGGTTGAACGATTACATTGCTGGAACCTGAGTGAGAGTGGAGAAAATGAGATGTCACGTCCACATGGTGATGAAATTGGACTTTAGATACTGGAAGACAAGCAAGGCAGGAAACAGAGGTTGTTGAGGCAGAAGTGCCACAATCCAAATGAGAGGTGGTGGCATCTGAAACTGGGTGGTTGTGATGAAGGTGCATGGACTTCCATTTGGGGCATTTTAAGCTTCTAATGCTGATCATACTTTCAAGTAATGACAAAGGTGGAATTCAGAAGGACAGTCTGGAAGTGGCTTACTGTTGGAAGTTGAAGTTATGGGACTGGATGAGTTCAATGGGGAAGTAAGTAAATAGAAAGAAAAAGAAAACATCTAAGGATTATGCTCTTCAGGAATTCTTCAGCCAGAGGCCAGAGAGAAGAAGAGGACCCAAAGGAAAAGACGCCTGTCAAGAGTCCATTGATGAAATAAATAAATAGCAGGCAAGAAACATCCCTAATTACACAGTCCTGGTCAAGGCGTGGCCCTGCCCATCATTTTTCTAGCTCCAGTGCTGGGAGTCTGTTCTTCA
>PVHP010027362.1:0-23986 GCA_004024765.1 Zapus hudsonius | reverse complement strand
AGAGAAAGAGCCACCAGGAAGAGGGGGTGTCAGAGGAGTGAGTACCTACCGGGGCTCTGCTCCACTCCAGATCCCAAAGGAAGCAGAACACAGGTGACTCTAACATGAGTCAACCTTGACTCTTAACTTACTTTAGTATAACTTCCTCCCCAAGTTTACACCATAGCATCAAGCAACATGCAGAACACGTCAGGATGCTTAATGCTTAGCCCAGAGAGGTGTTCGATGGGGTTGAACTTGACTCAGGCTCAATCTCACAACTGTCATTAAATTGGGGGCATCGTTTACATGTACCTAAGCTTGGACTTCATGGCACACCTTCTAATCCCACTGATTCCCAAAAGTATGAGGAGAGTTGCAGGCCTTCCAGAAAGCACTGAAGTGGAGAGTTGAGTACAGAGCTTTCAAATTGGCATGGTTAATAAAAAATTAAGGATTGCTCTGAGACACTCTGGGCAAAACTGAACAAACTGGGGGATTGGGTAGCGTGAAAGTAGATGAAATTTAATTTGGTTAAGTGTAAAATAATGCACTTTGGGAGAAATAATCTAAGCTTCTCATAATCTCTGATAGGTTTTGAAGTCATCGTAAAGGAAGTTAAGAGTCACAGTTGACAACTTGGGGAAAATATCTGTCTAATGTGCAGCAGCCATTTAAAACGCCAATAGGATGCTTGGGGGTGAAAAGGAAAAATAATATCAAGAATTTAAGATAACAGATAAAACATTAGTGCTATTCTGTGTCCAGTTTGGGTTATCTTAGGAGACATTAAGTCTCAGAAAAGGGACTTGAAAATGGCTTAGAAAAGTAGTGAGGCTTTGGGCTTTCTAGAAGTTGACTCACTTAGCAAATGGTTTTTGGAAGACGGAGTCATTCAGAGGGGCTACTTCCTCTTGGGCCTACTGTATAGTATAAAAGACAAGACTTCATGAATTCAGAAGGGGGGGAACATTGAGCAGGAGAGAAGGTGGTATTTCTCAGGATGACAGGTGGAGACATCCCTGCTCGCGGATGGAAATCTGTGTGCAATTAAGAGGCGCTGAATTGCATAAGCACGCATGTCCATTCAGCTAGGAGTATGTAGGACCTCACCAAGCTTCATACCCATTGGTGCAGCTCAGGTCTTCCCACTGCTGGTCAGACACCAGAACCAAAAAGCCTAGTGACCGTGCTCATGTGAAGAGCATAAGTGGTTTTTTTTGGGTATTGGTGGTGCTTGGGTTTTTTGTCTTTGCTTGAGAAGGGTATGTATTTTAGAGTTTTGTTTTTGTTGGTTGAGATAGGGTCTTATACTGTTGCCCAGGCTAGCCTCAAACTCAGAGCAGCCCTCCTGCTTCAGCTTCCTGGGGGCTGGGATTACAGGCCTGTACTAACGTGCCTGACATGTTTCTCTCTTTCTATCTCTCTCTATCTCTACCTCTATCTCTCTCTCTTTCTGCATGTGTGCATGTATGTATTTGTTACTTCTCATGTTGCTATGACAAATACCTGATAAGCAAATTAAGGGAGGAAGAGTTTATCTCCATTCATAGTTCAAGGTTACAGTCCATCTTGGCAGGGAAGGCGTGGTGGTGGTCACAGGAAGCAGAGCCTGTCATGTCACACCTGTGGCCAGGAAGCAGAGCTCAGCTAATTTTCTCCTTTTTCTTCAGTCCCACCCTCAGTAGTCAGGATGGGTGAATCTTCTCACCTCAATTAATCGAATCTAGAAAATTCTGCACAGGTATGCCTAGAGAGATTTGTCTCTTAGGTGATTCTAAACTGTATCAAGTTGACAGCCTGAACTGTCACAGTAGAGAATATTTGTTGCTGCCTCCAGCTACACTTTCACAATTCAGCATCTCTTACAGCAACAGTTGACAGGACTGTACCCTGAGATAGCATATGTCTGACCCTGTCAAGGATGTCCCTGGTGGAGCACGGTGGGGCTGGTGACCAAGGCTGGAACCTCCCATTGCCCATAGTGAGTACACGGTGTCGTCTCCCTCCACTGGAACTGGACTAGCAGTCACCTGGCCCTTCACTCCACTTCCCTCTTGGACACAATCCTGGGTTATCCCTTCTCCATATCTGAGGATCTGCAGGCAGTGCACTGCCTACTGTGAGCTCAGCCAGCCGGGTCCACAGCCCTGTCTGTTACCAGCTGACACCATGGAGAACCAATTGATTGGCTCAAACAAAAATCCAGAGATTTATTTGAAGGGCCAGATAGGTCCTTCACGGCTTTTTCTCAGTTCAGGATGTCAGTTCTGTCTTATGCACCGGAAACGAAAGAGCAACAGCACTTCTGCAGAGATTTTGCTGAGAGAAAACAACCCAATTTCCACCTAGTCCCTGTGAAATTAACATCTGACCTGAGCTTTACCGGCCACCTTCCGCAAGTGCTATCAGAGAAAATGATGCCTGGGACCCCTAAGATCCTGTGAAGCCCCCCACTTCCTCTTCCACTTGAAGCGTATTGACACTCATACCCTTTGTAACCGCCTGCTCCAGCTGCAGTAACAAAGTGCCACAGAATGGGAGGCTTACATGACAGAAAAGGGGTTTGCTCACAGTTTGAGAAAAGTGCTGACAGGCTGGATTTCTTCTGAGACCTCTGTTGAGTATGGAGATGGTCACCATGTTGGTTTAGGGTCTGTCTTTGTCCAAATTTTTTCTTATAAGAACATCAGTTCTAATGGGCAAAGGGTTATACCAAGTGTCTCACCTGAAATGGCCTCTTAAAGACCACATCATCCACAGCTACGTTCTGAGGTACTGGGCCTTCAGAGGAGTAGGAAGACACAGGTCAACTCACTGCACCCCTCTGCTGTTTCATCTCGGCTCCTGGTTCCTGCTGCTTGTTGGAATTCAAGGCCCCCTTCCCAGCTGATGAGAAGCTACAAGCTGCCCCCTGCTCACTTGCCAGTCAAAATCTTTTCTTAAAACAGAATAGGGGCTGGCAAGATGGCCACAAGAAGGTAAGAACACATCACACACACACACACACACACACACACACACACACACACACACACACACGGGAAACTGAGAGGGTCTGATTAGTTCTAGTATGATTCCCAGTGCCCATATGAAAAGCTGAGTTGTCCACACACCTGCAACCCTCCTGTGGGGAGCTGGGGCTCCCTGGTCAGCCATTCTGACTAAAAACAGTAGTCCAGACTGAAGAATGATAGAATAGGGAACCTAGTGTTCTCCTCTGACCTCCACATGGGCGCAGATAGGGTATGCACATCTGGACACGCTGGTGCATGCTCCCCACATACCATACCACACACACACACACACACACACACACACACGCACGCACGCACGCACGCACGCACGCACGCACGCGCGCACGCGCGCGCGCGCACACACACACACACACACACACACACACACACGAGAAATACTTCCAGCCCAAATTTCTTCAGCAGAATTTTAAAATCAAAAACTGCCTTTGTTTAATCACAGGAAGAAAAAAAAAAAACACTTACTGAAGAGATATTGAGTGAAGGGACAGATCATGGAACATTGCCTCTGGCACTGGGTAGCCATATTGTTCTTGCTGGGTGAGGCCTTTCCAGACAATGTGCCACAGTGTGACACCAGCCAGCAAACAGCCCACAACCACCAGCAGCAACCTGTTCCTGTCAGTGGGGATCACTGTATTCCATGCAAAAATAAAAGGCTGCCGTTTCTTCCCCATTCACTCATCCAGAGCTCTCTGATCCCGCAGCAAAGCGTTGGCGCAGAAGAATTCGGCATACAACTCCGCCTTCAGTGTTATTTTCTGCCTGGGGCCCTATGAAAATGAACTCTACGGTTTAATAGCAAAACCCCAGCCAGGGCTTTGATAGCGGGATCCAGTGTCACTTTGGAGGACCCAGAAACTGAGAGACAAGACATAGAGCAGACACGTCACCCCCAGCATGCATGCAGGAGACTGGGTGGGTGTTGTGGCTGAGTATTGGGGGTACTGGTCCTGGCCTTGTGAGCTTCTGTGGACAAACTAACCTTCTAAGCCAGTCCAGGACCTTTCTTAGAGGCAACAAATTAAAAGAAAGCTGGAGGGCTCCCCACCCCCACCCCACTGGACAGACAGGATGGATGGGGTCTGCTGGCTGGACAAATGCCTAGCCATAGCAAAGGCTGGAGGCATTTGGGGGGTACTCAAGAAGTGAGGGGAGGTCATGGCTGAGGATGTAGCTCAGAGGTAGAATGCTTGCCTAGCATGCACAAGGGCCCTGGGTTCAATCCCCAGCTCTGGAAGAAGAGAGGGAGAAGAAGGAGGAAGAAATCATAGTGATAATGTGTCTTTCCAAATAGAAAATGCTTAGAAAGGGACGGAAGTTCTCAGAAAGGACCCACACACATCATCAGTGCTCACGCACTAGTGGCTGAAGACCACAGAGATGTAGCCCCCGCTGGTGGCAGTTAAGTCACATCAAAGAGAGAAGCGGGGCAGGTGTCCCCAGGCCTGCTGTGGGTGTCCCCTCAACAGACTCTGCTCCTCACTCCCCTTGGAGTGGAGTCTGCTCAGCCCGTGACTCGCCAGGCTTGCTTGGAATGCCACTGGAGACGCAGACAATTTTAGAAACGGGAAACTGGAAGTGCGCTGCTTCAAATACTCCAGGCTGTGTGTGAGCCAGGGAAGAGAGGATCTGTGCGTGGCCGAGAGGAGAGCTTGTGTGGACGCTCCCAGGGCGTCCAGCTTGCAGGCATCAGGCTGGCCCAGCCTCTTGACTGCCGTCTTCCACAAAGGCTCTCTTTGTTTGACACAGCCATTTTCTTTGCACTTCAGAATCAAGGCTCTGGGCTTCTTCTGGGGGAAAGGTGTCATTGTGGATGCTTAGGAAAGCAAACATATGCATTTTAATATCTGCGGCTCCCCCACAGTCAGTGAGCTATTTCCTCACCCAGGTGGAACAGGGCTAGGGGCCTCTCTGACATGCTGGTTAGTCTGAAAACAGACCGCTAAATGCATAATGAAGAGCCTCTGAGGAGTCAATCTGCATGTTAAAATGGTGTTCAGCAGCCCGGGCTGTCACACAACATAATTTGAAGATGAATGTGCATTCAATCAGACGGCCAATGGCTGACTGGCAGGGTTCTGGCTATTAGGTTACCTGTGTGTTTGGTGGCAGCAGGGCTTCTGAGGGGTGCCCCAAGTCAACCAGCCCCCTCCCAAGCCTATGATGAGACAAATGGCCCCCTTGGCCCTGCTCAGATAGAAAGACTCCAAGCAGAGGGAGGAGCAGGTGGGCTTAGATCCCAGCAGAAAGACACCGGGCTTTGACAAAGGAAAGTGCTCGGCCTGACGTGTGGACATGAGAAGCCAGCAGGTTCTCTCCACCAAGAGCCTTATGTCCCCACCGCCACCACGGCAGTTCACAGCCAGGAACAGCCTTCGCATGAATGATGTGGACACCGATACCTTTGTCTGAACGTTTGACAGCAATTAGGACCTGACTCCAGGGGCAGGACTTCACAGGAACATGGGAACACTAGAGAAATGAGGTGAGAGCCCAGAAATTAGCCATCTGTCTGGTAAAGACTGTTCTGGAAGTGACATTTGCATAAGGACAACAGGCAACACGGCTGCCTTCATTGTCCCCTCCGCTCCAGAGCACAAAAGGGCTTTCAGAACTGCGTTGCCTTTAAGGCCCCTGTACTTGGAGAGGCCGCGTGGGCTTCTTTCTTTTTTAATTCAAAATGCCTGTTGGAGCTGCAGCTAAATGCCAGACCCTGGGGAAGGATTCGTATTAGCTGGGGGTTTCATGCCTTACTTCTGTCTCAGAGCTCCCAGACACTGGAATAGACAGCCAAAAGCCAAGTTCACGAGCACAGAAAAGAGCAGCAGATAGCATTAGATGGTACTGCATCAGATGTTTCAAACCCTCTCCTGAAAAACAGAGGTGAGAGATGGTTCCTAAATGTTGCCCAGCAACCTAAAGCCGTATACACACTTGCCACAAGTTCCAGGCACACACGCTGGCTCCAGCCAGCTCCTCTGTATCCACAGAGCTTAACCTGCACTTTGCCTGACTTTGCCATCAAAAGAAGTACCAGGAAGGTTGTCTATGTCTAGTGCGTCTTGCTCTTCCTAAGGGCCCTGTTCAATTAAGGAGAGGCCTCTAAAGAACCGGTCCTATAACTATTTGAGATCTATCACTCCCATCTTTGTGTCCATGTGAACTGTAAATTTGCTGTGCCCAAGGTTGATCCAAAATAAAAATTAGTGAAATTTTCCAAAAATGATTTTGATAGATCTTTTTTTTTTTAAATGAGTGTATTAGTGTATTAGTCAGGGTTCTCTAGAGGAAACAGAGTCGATAGAATGGATTGTAGTAAAAGGGAATTTATTGGGGTAGCTTATGACAGTCCAACAATAGCAGTCTGCAGGCCCACAGGTGAAGGAACCAGTAGCTGTTCAGTCCATGTGGCTGGAGGCCTCAGCAGTCCCAATCCAGCCCAGAAGGCCTGATGGGAGCCCCTTGGGAGCAAGTGCAAGTCACTAACAAGTACCAGCAGCCAACAAGCAGGGAGGCCAGGAGAGAATTTCTTCCCCTTTATATAGCCTTAGGGTGGGGTCTTGCAACCCTTCCCCAGACTTAATGGCTTCCTGAGTCTCTGGAATTTCCTTCCTGCATGGCCCACACATACTTCTAGCTTCTTTGAACTTCTTTACATACTGCCCCCTACTGAGAGGCTGCCTTCCTGTAAACATCCTCAGAAACCTACCCAAGATAATTAAAAATATCAAGTTGACAACAAAATCTAACCATCACAATTAGTCACCTTCACATTACCATAGTAAAAAATCTTTAGGTAATTAGTTTATAAAGCGAAAAGTATGGTTTTTTTAAATTTTTATTTTGGCTCACAGTTCTGAGGGTTCCAGTCTAAGCCATGATCCAGTGGCTTCCTTTCTTCCTTTTATTATTTTTAAATTACTTATTTATTTATTTTCAAGCAGAGAGAGAGAGACAGAGAGAGGAGAAGATGGGCATGCCAGGGCCTCTAGCCACTGCAAATGAGCTCCAGATGCATGTGCCACCTTGTGCATCTGGCCTCATGTGGGAAATGGGGAATCAAACTTGGATTGTTGGGTTTTATAGGCAAATGCCTTAACCACTGAGCCATCTTTCCATCCCCCTTTCTTCTCTTTTTCATTCTTTCTCTTTTTCTTCCATTCTTCCTTCCTTTCTTCTCTTTTCTTTCTTATTTTCCTTCCCTCCTTCCTTCCTTTCTTTGCATGGTACTGGAGACTGAATCCCTTGCACATACAAAGCACTGTGACACTAAGATAAATCCCCAGCCTGGTGGGCCCGTTTCTTTGGACCTCTGTCATGGGAGCACAAGGCAGAGCCAACAGGTCACTGTATGAGCCAGAGAGCAAAGAGTCCCATAAGTCCCATGACCTCCAGATAAGCCCTACTTCCAGAAGTTCCCATCACCTTCCAATAATGCCACCTTGGGGACTAAGTTTTGAAAGTGTAGAGATGTAGGGAACATTGATCTACACCATGGCACAAATAATGTGGGTTGAATCTAATGGTCTATCTTTAATTCTCAAGTGTCATCATTTTCTACTTCACTTCTGCCTCTCCACAAGTCTCATTGCCTGTGTTCTGTGATATAGCTCCACGTGGTCCCAGGCGCACACACCACCACCCTGCTCCATCCAGGACATTTCAATCTGTAGGGCTGTGTTACATACTTTCCCCCTCGCTGTGACAAAATACCTGATAGAAGCAGTGTGAAGGAGGAGAGGTTTATCTCATTCAGGTCACAGTTTCACAGGGAACAGTCTATCACAGTGAGGAACACATGGCAGCTGGCCAGATCTGCTCAGTCTGTGGTGACAGGGTATTGATGTGGTTCTTCATATCTTGGCAAATCAGGAAACATGGAGCAGAGCTAGAAGCAGGTTCAGGTGACACTCCTCAACTCCCATCTCCCTCTTTATAGCCTAGATCCATACCCCATGTCCCCAAAATTCCCCAACCTCCCCAAACAGCATAATCAGCTGGGGGCCAAGTGTTCAAACCCAAGAAAGAGCCTGTAGGTTTCATTGCATATTCAATCCATCATATAGACTGAAGTGATAAACCATATTATTATTCAAGCAAGGGATACAGGTGGGAAATGCCATGAAGGGATTTTGTCATCCTTACTTAACATAATGCTATTTATTTCGGTTAGTCACCTTGACTTCAGGTTGTGAAATATTTTCTCAAATTTTCGACAAGAGGCAGGCAGTTTTACCATGAGTGAGGTAGCTAATGTCAAAGCCAGTGCTCATGTGTCTCAGCCGTGATTTCAGAAGCTTAGCTTGTGTTCAGTGTCCTGAAAGTAACACCACACTTCATTGCCCTGTGTGAAGCCAGAGTCTTTTATTGCTTTGTCCTCTGTTTGCCCACCTAGGAAATTAGGACAATAATTAATCCTGCCTAATGCAGGAGAACAAATGAATCCAGTAATGAAAAAATAGCCAGAATGGGTGTGTACAATGCAGGTTATCGGGATGAAAATGTTTTGGGATCATTGAAAGAAAGTGCTTATCATAAATTCAATCTAGTCATAGGATGAGGACTTTTGAGGTTTACCAGAATTAAACAGCATGATGTTTACCAACTTTAAACAGCATGCCCCCACCTTTCACACTGTGGAGCTCCCCAGTTTTATAGCTACTGGTAGGCATAAAGGGTCCTCCTTGTTCCAAACAGGAAGGGCTGGGTTGGAGTGCTTTGTGCTGTGAGGTGTTTCTGAGGTGTGCTCTACAACCATCTTTCAACTGTTTTTCACAAATGATGTATAACATCTTGAGGTTGATAAGTAAATGAAGAATTTAAGAGCCAAATGTGGTGGCACACCTGTTATTCCAACAGTCTGCAAGCTGAGACAAGAGGATCACAAGTTCAAGACCAGCCTGAGCTACATAGCAACACCCTGTATATCCAAAAACAGAAAAACTAAGAATTCCTCATATATATTGAAAGCAATGTCCAGTGAGAGATGCAAATGGGCTTCGGGGTTGGGAGGCTGGGTATCCTAACAAGGAGAAAGTAATGACTTTGAAGACTGTCCTCTGAGAAAAGGGGAAATTATTTGTCAGAAGCAAATGATACATGCATAGTTATATACAGGTGCTTTACAAATAAATGGGCTTAAGGATCACTTGTGGGTCACAATGGAAGGGAGGCTACTACAAGGTAAAGCATCTCACAACTCTTTTATTGCTGGGCAGAATAAGGGCCTTGTGATGGTTAAGTTTTGTTGTCAACTTGTCTGTTTGGTAATCCACAGTAATCTTGGGTGGGTCTCTGTGGTTGCTTACAGGAAGGATTAATTTAAGGAGGGGGTCTGTTGCGGTCAGCATTCTAGTTGCTGCACAGAAAGAACCCAAACAAAAACGGCTTGTGGAGGAATGGGTTTATTTGGCTTATGGACTCGAGGGGAGACTCCATCCTGGCAAGAAAAATGATGACATGAGCAGAGGGGTGGACATCACCTCTGCCACAGCATTGGAAACAGCAGCAGGAAGGTATGCCAAATACTGGCAAGGGGGAGCTGGCTTATAACCCCCACAAGCCCGCCCCAACAACAAGCTCTAGTGAGGTTCTAATTCCCGAATTGCCATCAGCTGAGGATCAATCTCTCAGAACGCATTCATTTGTTTGTGGGGGACACACTTGGATCAAACCATGACAGGGTCCCTATTCCAAAGTGAGCCCTTCCCCCAGAGTGGGCAGCCCTGACAGAAGGGGACTGGATGTAAGGAAGTTCAAGAGGAAGGGAATCTGGGACTCTGTCTCTTTCTTCTCCCCCCCCCCCACTATTGGTGGTGACTTACACATGCATCTATCTTTAGTTGACATTGGAACCAAGTTCCCTCAGCATTCCAGCTGGGACTGAAAACCCAGGAAGCCTTCAGGGCTGAATTCGGACTGCTGAGGCATCCAGCCACGTGGGCTGAGCAGCTACGGGTTTTTTGATTTTCAGGCCTGGAGACTGCTATTGTGGGATTGCTATAACCTACCCCATTAAATCCCCTTTTTACTACAATTCGTTCTATCAGCTCTGTTCCTCTAGAGAACCCTGACTAATACAGGCTTCTATTGGAAAATGTTCATTCAAAGTTTGTCCTTAGTATCAGGATGCTTGAACTTTGTCCCTAGTGACAATATTTGTGCATCTTGCCCTCTAGAAAGATGCAGGGCACCAAACCTCAAACTCTTAACAGACCTAATTGGCATCTTTATCACAAAGGTGTCCATGAGCTCAGGATATGTGGATAAAGAAAGAAGGACATATTGGTGCCAATTTTGTTTTCTGGATTGGTACTATCTGATAGAATTTTCTGGAATGTGAGTGTTGTTCTATAGCCACATGACCCAATACAGTAGTCATCAGCCACATGTGGCTTTGAGTACTTAGAAAGTGGCTGAAGTGATGGAGGAACTGAATTGTCCACTTTTAAGATCCAATGATGGGGCTCTGGATATGGCTCAGTTGATAAATTGCATGCCTTACAAGCATGAGGACTTAAGTTTGATTCCCTAGAGCCAAGCATGGCAACATAAGCACCAGGGAGGCATAGACTGGTAGATTCCTGGGGCTCACTGGCCAGCCAGTCTAGCCTTTTTGACCAGCTCCAAGCCAGTGAGAGACCCTGTCTCATAAACAGATGGCCACACATCTACACAATGACACTCAAGGTTGTTTGCTGGCACACACACACACACACACATGAGCATGCATACGCACATACAACCACACTGCACACACATGCACAGCAAAAAACATCAAATAGTGGTCACTGGATTGGACAGCATGATTCCAATTTTGTCAGCTCTAAAGGACTGGGAAATGGCCACAACTTCACACACAGTCTGGAGGAGCTACGAAAGGGCAGAGACCGTGAGCCCAAGGAATGAGTACCGCCATGCATATGCCTGACAGGATAACAAAGAGGGTTCTGTGACACAGTCAAGGAAAGTCTCCCCCTGTCACTTCCTCTCCTCCATTTTCTCTAACGACAGCCAGTGGAGAAGGAGCCTACATAGTCAAGCCTGGTTACTGTCAAGCTCAATTTACCATGACTTTTATTTTCCAATAAGCAATCTGGCCAGCTGTGGCTGAAAATGAAATCACCAAAGTGACAGTCCCTCACCCCTCCTCCAGTTATTGATTTATAAAGAACCCGGTCCATGTTCTTCCAGGCCGTCATTGTATCCAGTGGTCATATGTAATGCTGGCCCATCCCAGGAGACAGGCCTAATCTACAACTTACTTCTTTCAACTGGCAATAAATAGTAACTTGCATTTCTAGATTTGAAAATAGTTTGTTGGCTTTGCTGAAACGTTTTAGAAACAATGTAAAAGAACAGGATTATAAGCTTTGAAAATGCAAGGAAGGGCTAGGGATGTAGATCAATTGGTAGAGTGCTTGCCTGGAATGCTTGAAGTCCTGGGTTTGATCCCCAGCACCACATAAAACTGGTATTGCATTGCGTGCTTATAGTCCTAGCAGTAAGGGGTGGAGGCAGGAGCATTTGAAGTTCAAGAGTTCCAGGCCTACCTGAGCTACATGAAATCCTGTCTCAAAATGCACACACACACACACACACACACACACACACACACACACACACACGATTGAAATTATGACCATCTGGATTTCAAGGGGATAGTTATTTCTTAAAGTCTCTATATGTATTAAATTATTTTCAGTTTCCATCAACCACCTCATGATAGCATTTTGAGATTTTTATTGAAGAACAACAAAAATGACTAAAACCCTGCTAGAGGTAGGCATTCTGAAGCTGTAAGTCAGCCAACCATTAACATTTATACAGCCCCCAAAGAATGTCCCTCAGCTCTTTATAGACACTGGGGACCAAAATAAAATAGAAGACATTGACCTTGCTGGACAGGTCTTGGCTATCTGCTGCATGCAAGGCCTTCAGGAATCTTGTAGAGTCCAATTGTGGATCAATGTAGGTTATGTCTAGGCAGATTTAAGAGAGCTCACAGCTTTTCTGCAGAACCTACAAGCACAAGGGCCTTACCTGTGTTCTGGGGGGAAAGCTGGAAGTACTTTCAGAAAGAGCTAGGGAGTGGCCAGCCTCCCTTGATTCTTTATGAAGAAGGAAAGAAAAAACCTCTCAGTTCATCCTGATGCAACTCAGTGGGCTCTGACAATGAAGAAGACCTTCAAGCCCTATTCTCTTCTCCTTGCTCTGTTGGTACAGATCAGGAGCAGGCTTTCATCTAAGGTGGTCGGCTAGGGACACAGACCCAACATGGATGTCACCCTGCTGTGACCAGGCTAGAACTGTAGAATGAGCCAAGATGGTGATAGAGTAGCTTCCTGCTCTTGCCTCAACTGTTTGCTAACTTGTCTTTACCATGGGCAAGCTCTGTCTTTGAGTCTGCATTCTTTATGGGCCCACTAACCATAAAGGTTCATCATATACATTTGAACTTGACAATGAGACATCCTAATTGGATGCCTAATTTATACAAGGACCAGATTCAAGCCTCACTGTGAACTTTATCCAGTTTCCTCTCCCCCCGCCCAGCCATGTTGGAAAGAGGGAAATTCCTCTTGATTTGGGAATTTTTCTGCTTTTTTCCCTCTTACCTCAATTCTCCCTTAATAAACCTTTAATTTATTAATAATAAATTCTTAATAATTTACCCTTCTCCAATTCTTCAGTCCTTTGTCAATGGTAGTCAAGAACTTGAGACCTGAGAGTTACTGACTTGGGAGTTCTAAGCTCACCCAGAGCCAACTCTCTCTCCTGCTATATTTATGGAGGTCTCTCCCAAATGTCTGTGACTACCCTCCAGGCTTACGTTAACCCTTGTGATTTTTCTCTTGCTCAGAACCTCCCCCCCAACTTCCCTGTTCCAGTAAGGCCGAAGCCCCACTATGTCTCTGGGAACTACTTTGCAGAGACAAAGAATATAGCCCTGTGGGTCTTTCTCAGCCCCAAAGACCATGCAGGCCAAGGTACTATAAAACCAGCCCCATCTCCAGCTAACAAGCAATAGTCAATTCATTTATTTCATCGTCCCCAATGTGTCAGGTACCTTGAAGGCTGGAAGTTTGCCTCCTCGACAGCTAGGTAAGGCTTCCACTCTCGAAGTGCACACTTCCAGTGGCAAGGGAAGGCCTGCTGAGGTGACACCTGGGCTGAGATCAGGCTGTGACAAGAGGCAGAAGAAGCAGCTGCAACAAAGAATAAAGCAGGTTTGTTAAGGAGTTGCAGAAAAGTCTTTGTGGCTGCACAAAGCACATTTGAAATGAGGTCTCCGCAGCAGGCAGGAGCCCAAGGATGCTAGGACCTAAATGCTATGGTAGAAAGTAGGGATTTCATTCTAACAGGAAGTCTCTGGATGGTGTGAAACATCTGTCCTCCGCATGGCCAGAGGAGGACTCATGAGCCTCCTGGCTTGATTCCAAGCAAGCAACAAGTTGTCATCGTATCCAGCGGTCACATGTAATGTTGCCACATCCCAGGACACAGTGGTCACATGTGATACTGACACGTCCCAGGACACAGGTATAGTAGGGAGGGAAACAGCCACACTCGCCATTTGCTGAAGGATGAATGAGGGAGGCACAGAAACACAGAAAAGGGAGTGAATAGTTCATAAGATTCTTTATTTTTTTACTTGACCAACAAGGTAGAAATTGGCCATGTTTTTCCTGGGTGGTGAAAAAAGAAGCAGAAATTCTACATTGGATTATAAAGCCAAGACTCATAGCAGCCTATAGTGTTTTTTTTTTTTTTAATATTTTGATTGATTGATTGATTTTCAAGGAGAAAGAGAGAGACTGGGCATGCCAGGGTCTCCAGCCATTGCAAGCGAACTCCAGATGCATATGCCACCTTGTGAATTGGGCTTTATGTGGGTACTGGGGAATTGAACTTGGGTCATTAGGGTTTGCAGGCAGGCACCTTAAATGATGAGCCATCTCTCCAGCTCCCAACCTATAGTTTTGATTACTTGACCATTCTTCAAGTCTTTCTTCTACCTGACTAAACACTCTTGGCTTTCTAGCTGAGCCTGCTGGGATTTGTCAGCCACCATGCACCAGAATGGAGAGGTAGAGAGGTGCCTCTCTAAAACCCTTGAACACTGTCCCATCGGCCTTTAACCTTTGATTTTCCTGCAGGAGAAACAACTGGATGGATCCCTTTTCATCTTATTTCAGGAGCCCGTCCCTGCCCCTTTACCCATTGCTATTGGCCTCTGGGTCCTTTCTGGTATTCTATGTGGCAGGACAAAGGGGCCCTAACAGCGGTTTAACACCAGTAAAACAAAAGGATTGTCTCCTGCACTTTGGACACAACACACTCCCTTGAAGCCATCCCAGGATGCTGTCCCTCCCTCTGTGATAGTTCTGCCTGGCTGGTCCCTGGCCACCTGTCATCTCTGTTTCTTACTTTGTCACCCATTTTAGTGCCTTTTGTTTTGGGGGTGAAGCGCTGCTCTGAGCATCTCATCCTCTCTCCACAGACAGTGGAGGGAAAGCCTCAACTCTGAATCCCTATGACAAAATGGCCAGGTACCCTGAGGGAGCTGCCTGTGGCCTTGTTACTGTCCCCTGATCTCTTTAAGGTGCTTTCTAGTCAGTGGTCATCGTGATCTGAAGTCACCTCCTTAGCTCTCCCAAGAAAGGCTCAAAAGAAAAACAAATCAGAAAGGGTGTGTCTACTTCCTGCAGACACTCTTGAGCCTCAAGGAAAGATACATCATTAGACATGGCAGCCTGTTACAGCCCTTACTTCTGTAACAAAATGCCACAGAAATTAATATCCCCAAATGAAATTAGAGAAAAATACCATAATTAACTGCAATTGATATCACAGAACTATCGATTTATAAAAGAATCATTTTTCCATCCTACATGAATTGGAAAATTGTCTTTGCAGATGTATTTATCATTTGCCTTGGGTTAAAACATTCCGATTTGGCATGTTATTCGCAGGAAAATATTTATGTAAAAAAGGGTTTTATTTCCCATAAATAAGGTAAACCGCAGCAGTGGAAGCGGAGCTTACCATATTCTGTGGCTCTGCTCTCTCCCTGAGTGGGAAGAGGGGCAGCGTCTTCTCACAGTTGTAAGTCATGCCTTCAGCATGAAGAAAGCCGAAATGTTTCCCAGGCAGTTGGAATCATAAAGTGCTTTTACCTAAACCTGAAGCTAACATGCTTTTGAGGTAATCCTGAGTACAGCAGAAAAATAGGATGTTGGGCTGGGATATAACTCAGTGGTCAACTGCTTTCCTGGTTTGCACAAAGCCCTGGGTTACAGCTTCAGAGAGAGGGAAGGGAGGGAGGGAGGGAAGAAGGGGGAGGAGGGAGCGGGAGGGAGGGAGGGAACAAGGGAGGGAAAGGAAGAGAGAAAGAAAAGACTAGGGAATGGGGATGTAGCTCAGGTGATAAGGTTCTTGCCTATCATGCATGAAGCCCTCGTCTGCCCCATCTGATCCTTAGCACCACCGAGAGAAAGTATGTGTGATAAGGGTGTCACGACATGCATAATCCTAGCAACTCTGGAGGTGAAAGCAGGACGATCACAAGTTCAAGGTCATCCTCAGCTACATAGCAAGTTTGAGGACAGCCTGGGGTTGGGATATATGAGACCCTGCCTCAATATATATAGTATGTATGTATGTATGTATGTATGTATGTATGTATGTATGTATGTATGTATGTATTATAAAAGCAGAAAGGAAAAGAAGGGGAGGGAAAGAAAAAATATATATATATATATATAATGCCACCAAGCTTTGCACAAGCCAACAGACAATCAAACCATTTGATCTGATATATGGAGAAGATACAAATGGGAATGAGGAAGCAAAGATGTGTTACAAACCGGAAAGAAGGGAAATCAAGCTGAATCTTTCTGCGCCCAGAAACCCTGCAAGTGGCAGCTAAATGCCCCTTCTTTGTGCCCTCCAGGCTCACCGCCCATGGCTTAAGCTGGGAGCTTGTAAACTCCAGTTTCATTCCTCATCCTTAATTTAGCTAGACAGAGCTTTGAAATGGCAACTAAATTACCTTTTGGTGAAATCAAATCTTCCCTCCTAGCCCCAAGCAGAGAGGACTCCAGAGCACTGGGGCCAGCTAATGTAGCCCAGCAGCTGAGGGCGAGTCTCCTGGAACCAGGAGCTGCTCTATTAAAGGGTCACTTGCATCCTTAGTCACCCACAGTTGTCCTGTAGGGGGTCACCCTGTGCAGCACGTTCTCCTCTGCCTGCCTGCCCAGCAGGAGGTTGCTTAGGGCAGTAAAATGTTTATTACCTGTTTATTGTGTGAATAACGGTGGTCTGGGAGGAGGAAATATTTCCCAGTTTACCTAGCGCAATGAAAATAGGATTAAGAGTTCCAAGGGCTGAGGAAGGAGCCATATAAAACCCTAAGAATCATATGCCAGGCAGCCAGGCAAAGCCAAGTACCCCTGCATTATCCATTCATTCCAGCCTTGGTGACTTCCCCTCCTGTGGTCAGGCCCATGAGATTCATCATTACTGCTTTGGGGGAGTGCTAAGCACTCTAAAAGTAAGTCTCCCCCAAAAGAGAGTTTGGCTGGAATCCCAGGTATAGGTATCATATTGCACCAAAAGACAGGTCATGGGCCTGATTAACGTATCTATGCAGGTTTATTTCTCTTGCCTCCAAAGGAAGCTACAAAGAGCTTAATTTCTACCAATTTTGCAGTGCGAAAATTCAATAAAACATCATATAGCAGCAGCTCATGCCACACTCCAACCGCCGTCTGGAGTGAATTCAGTTATCATGGTTCAAAATAATTCATGTCTAAGATTTAAAAAATTGCTACCATAAATCTTCAATTAGTTCCCAAACATGATTCTCCTCCTGCCATTTTCCCCTCCCTTCCTCTTTCTTTTTCCTTTATTAAGATCCATCTTGTCTTGATCATTAATGGAGTGACACAGAATTTAAATCCTTTTCATAACTCACAAAATGATTCTTTGCACTCTCTGAAACTGAATATGAAGACCTGTAAGTGCTGTCCATCTTAGAAGTGGGCCACAAGGTTATTTCTATTGCTGTCTATTCACACATTCATCCATTGGTGTGTGTGTGTGTGTGTGTGTGTGTGTGTGTGTGTGTGTGTGTGTGTGTGTGCTGCAGCCCATGTGGAGGTCAGGGGACAACTTTCAGGTATAGGTCCTTCTGCCTTCTTTGAGGCAGGGCCTCTTGTCATTCATCACACCATTTGCCAGGCTAGCTGGTCTGCAAGCTTCTGGTGGATTCTTCCGCTCCTCCCTTCTTCCCAGAGGCATGCAGAGGTCGCAGGTGCCTGCTACAGCGTGTGGCTGTTGTTGTGGGGACTAAGGATCTGAACTCAGGTACTCATGTTTGTGTGGCAAATGCTTTATCCACTGAGCCAGGTCCCCATTCCCTCAGGAAAGCTTTATAGAACATAAGTCAGACATGTGACTGACCTACTTCACACTATCAAAAGACATCCCATGATATCTGGAATAAAGCCCCTGTTTTTTAAAAATATATATATATTTATTTATTTGAGGGAGAGAATGGGCATGCCAGGGCCTCCTGCCTCTGCAAATGAACTCCAGCTGCATGTGCCACTTTGTGCATCTGGCTTTATGTGGGTAATTTACTGGGCATTTGAACCCCGGGCCATCAGACTTCGTAAGCAAGCACCTGAACTGTTGAGCCATCTCTCCAGCCCAAAGGCCCACTTTTTACATTCAAGGCCCCACATTTTTGGGCTCCTGCCCTGTGTGGAGTCCTCATCTCATTCTCCCTCCCTTTCTCCCTCCCTCCCTCTCCTTCCCTCCTTTGAACCACAAAGTCTTCCCTGCAGTTCCTGAACCTTTGTGTTAACTGCTCTCTCAGCCTGGGACCTCCTCACCTGGCCCTTCACTTGGCTGACTCCTCCTGTCCTCAGATGCCACCCTCTCTGGCCTCTCTGAGAGTGGGGCTTTATCTAGCTGTTAACAGCAGTGTCCTCTGGCCTTGAGTAGGAATCTGACACATGATGAGATGTAATACACACTGTTCAAATGAAAGAATAAATGGGACTCCTATGCATGTGAGCACTGCTTCTTGGGACCTTGGGTTTTGACTGCTTCTTGGGACCTTGGGTTTTGACTGAGTGGCCCTAGTGAGAGGAATAGCAGGGCCTTGAAGAGAGGTGAGGGCAGAGCACCCTCCATTCTGGGGATGGATCCCTGGGTATGAACAGAACAAGTGTAATCCCCGCCCTCATGTCACCTCCAGACTGTCTGAGGAGACAGTATCAAACTATCACACTGTCAAATAAATGCTTGCCCAGTGTGTGGCTGGTGGAGAGGACTCAGAGAGACCACAGATTAGATAGGGGCACTCTGGCCATATTGAGCATTTCTGTCACCTCACAGTGCCGATTTCGGTTCTGAGGTCCGAAGCTGTCAAGGTCCATGTAACAGTCCACACACACATACACTGTAGGTGGCCCATGAAAATGAATTAAACATTCACTGCCCTGTGTATCTGAAGTGGTCGTTGAATCCAGGAAGGAACTATGAGGGTCTCCATTTGTTTATCCCAGAGTCCATGTCTGTTCCCAGGAAGCCTGAGCCTTTGGTGACGTGCTCCTCCTCCATCTGTGTTGGGATTCTCTTCTGTAATAACGATGGTCTGTGCACATGACACTCCTGACCAGGGAGGAGGGAATGCTGGGGGCCATTTCCCTTCTCGGGGCAGGTATGATCCCCATCTCTGTTGATGTTTTAGGAGAGATGCAAAGTCCATGATCACAAGAGTGAAAAGGCTCGCTGGTCACTTCCATGACACCCAGTGTCGGTCAGGGTGCTCGGTGCACTGATGACCAGGGCCAGCATGGACTCTTGCTTTTTTTTTGGCTTGAGACATCTCACTATGCAGTCCAGGCATGCCTCTAGGCCGCCATCCTCCTGCCTCCGCCTCCTGGTGAATGCTGTCATCACAAGCTTGGGTCCCCACACCAGTCTGCCTTTTCTCCTTGATCCACTGGCTGTCATGTGCTCAGAGCCAGCTCATCAGGGTCAGGGCTGGAATTTAAGGCTAAGTCTCCAGGTTCTAGGTTTCCATTTTGTAAGTCTAGTTCACTGGATCCTTTGAAAGCTACGCATGAAATTTGTGAATATATGTGGAGATTTGAAAAAAAAAATGTTCCAGTTGGCGTACTGAAGCAGTTTTCTGTTATAATATTATCCTAGGAGCCAAGTACAGGAAATGTAATACATTATTTCAGAGTTGGGACCCCCTACTGATCCTTTCATTCTTTCTCCAGTATTTCCGATAAGTGGTTCCCAGCCTGTGCCTGAATGGCTTCAGTGATGGAAAATTCGCTAATCCCTTCCACCTTTCAATAGTTTATCCTTCTAGATCTTACTATAATGTATGCAAAAGTTAGTGGTGAACCAACAATGCTAAGATAACATCTTAAAAATACCTATGAAGTAGATGTGGAAGACTTATTTCTAAAGAATAAAATAAGAACTTTTTTCTTTTTCTTTTTTTTTTTTTTTTTTTTTTTTTTTTTTTTTGCTTGTTTTAAGAGAGGGAAGGCAGACATAGAAGGTAGGTCATGGTAGTTTATGCCTGCAGTGCCAACACTTGGGAGGTAAAGGCAGAGTATTGGCCAAGAGTTTGAGACCAGCCTGGGATATAGGTGAGACCCTGTCTCAATTCAAAAGGACATAGAAGAGTCGGGCATGGTGGTGCACACCTTTAGTCCCAGCACCTGAGAGGCAGAGGTAGGAGGATCGCTGTGAGTTCAAGGCTAGCCTGAGACTACAAAGTGAATTTCAGATCAGCCTGGGCTAAAGTAAGACTCTACCTCGAAAAATGGGGGAAAAAAAGCATAACAATAATTTCTAAGCACCTCCTGGTAAGTCGCTTCCAGTCAATGTTCCGTCCCCACTCCCAAGATCCCAAGATCCAAGTCTCTGGATCTGCATGTTCAAAGCTAATTCTAGAAGCAGTCTCTCTTGGGTTACCTGAATTAGAAGCATTGGCCCAAGGTAGGACATTTGCAATCCAACAAACCAGGAGTCACTGAGTTATGTCAATCTTTTTAAAACCAGAATATTATTTCCATCAACCCTAGACGTAGTATAAAGGTGAACTAGTGAATATATCGCCATTGTTTTACATCCCGGAGTTCCGCCTATTCATACAGAAAACAGTGGCTTAAACCTGGTGAATCTTCTGACCAGCGTTTGCCTCTGGGGGAGACATATTGGGGCATGCATTTCATTTATGTGGTCATTTTACGTGACTGGAATGGTTAGCAGGCACATTGGGGAGCTGAATGTAGTGGCTCACGATTGTAATCCTAGAATGTGGGAGCTAAAGGCAGGAAGATAGGGAGTTCAAGGTTTCCTTCTCAGGAAAAAAAAGAGGGAGTCCTTTTTTTGTTGTGAAGCTTCTTCATGTTCAGGGTCATCATCACATCAGCACAGGGCTTGATTCTAAAAAAGCTCTGAGCAACAGTCTCGATTCCTGACCTGGAATTCACTGTGTAGTCTCAGGGTGGCCTCAAGTGCATGGTCAGTCTACACAGGACTGCCCTTAACCTTTCCCAAAACAATCTCTCCAAAGGACAAGGGCTCCAATCTAAGTAGTTGTTAGATATGTATATATACGTCACTTCCATTTTTCAAATTACAACTGTGGATTCAGTGTGTCATCGAGAACTCACTAGAAGATGGTGTGAATCTTTCAGGGAGGGTGTTGTGATTTGAATGTGAAATGTCCCTCATAGGCTCATGTAGTTGAGCACTTGATTCCCCAACTGATGGTGCTGTTTAGTTAGGAGGTGGACCTTCAGTGGAGGAAATGGTTCACTAGGGGTGGGCCTTAAGGTTTTATGACCAGGACCCTACTTCCTGTTGGCTCTCTGCTTCCTAACTGTAGCAACAATGTGCCCTATGCTTTTCCCACTCTGAAGGGCTCTGTCCATTCTTAAACCATGAGCCAAAATAAGCCCTTCTTCCTTCTTAGCAGGTGGTCTCAGGGAAGAGAAAGGTAACTTCTCCAGAAGTCCTTTGTATGAGGAACCCGCACCCCACCCCAGCCTCCTCTTGGAGAGCATTCTCATACATACTCAGGGGGCCTTCTCTCCCTGTACCCAGCAGTCCCCTCCCTGCCCCTGTCCTGTCCACACTTCCTTTCTGCTGGGTCTGTTTGCTCTACAGATACACACACCACCCATACCCTTTCAGGAACAATTATCTTTTGTGTCATTTACTTCATTACATAACTTTTTTTAAAATTACAGACTGGAAGATCTATAGGGTCTGTCGAGCTCACCTTAGGACTTGAGCTACTTCTAGAAAAAGAGGCCAGCAGTTGGGTGGCTTCATTCCGGGGATGTTTAAAAAAAAAAAAAGTCAGACTTATTTTTAGAAACAAAGACCAATTTTCCAACCAAGTGACTGCCTTGTCCTCTGACATCAGTATCCAGGTCTGTCCTGCTTCCAGCCAACCACCACCGATCTCTTCTCCTCCCAGTCCCACAGAGCCTGGGAGGTCCTATTACTGGTGACACAAACGGAATAGTCCTTTAAGCCCTACCATAAGGACTTCTGTTTTCCTCCCCTTCCCACTGCCCTACCTGTGGGAATAACTACTGGATTCTTCAGAGCATTCTCCCTGGCTCATTTTACCTAGAAGTTTCCAAATTGTTTTCCAATATCATGATTTATTTTATTCCTATGTAAAGGTGATGAAAGTATTTGGAGGGATGTTTCTAAATCCCCACAAAAGAAAAGGGGTGCGAATGTGGAAGATCTCCCGACTCACATTATCGGTGGATGGATGTGGCATATACTGGTCCATGTGCCTATGATTATATGTTGCTGAGTCTGTGGTCTGACTCTCCTTTGTAGTAAACCAGTGCATGCAGATGGCTTTCTCCTGTGGAGTACAGAACAAAGTGATTTAGAGGACACTTTAGTCAAGCAGCACGTTCTGCTTCATGACACTTGGCTGTGTGCTCACGGGTGTGTTTTGACTTCCCTCATCTGCAACTGGTCTGGACCCACACTGCCTAGAGACTCTCTGGGTGTGAAGGGGGCATCACCTGTGGAAGAAGGGCATACTCCCAGAAGGGGGTTACCCTACCCACCTGTTTCTTTGCCAACCTAGAACATTCCCCAAGCCTTTGATGATGACAGAGTATCTGTTTTAGCTGAAACATGGGATCCTTTGAGTGAGTTACCCACAGGGTTAGATCTGAATGAGACAGGGACTATCCTTTCTAAATGTCATGTTCCTACCAAATCGGCCACAACCAGGTTGAGCCAAACTCCAGGCTCCCATGTTCCCATACATCAAAGTACACTTTATGTAAGTACTGACAGAGGCCAGGGGAATTTACACGGGCTTGTTTCCTATTGCCCCCCAGGAGTACAGAAGAGTCAGGTTTTAGAGAGGTAATGTTAGCAATCTTCTCAGTCTAAGAGAGCCACGAGGGATCTCTGAACCTGACCGCTGGTCAGGATCGTGTCACATAGTAGCCAAACTGATTTCTGCCTTGGCCCCTGTTGTAGCTACCTTCTCATTGCTGGCACAAAGCACTCCACCAAAAGCAGCTGATGGGAGGAAAGTTGTTTATTTTGGCTTGCAGTCTCTAGGGGAAGCTTCCTGTTGGCAGGGGCAAGCATGGCATGAGCAGAGGCTGGGCATCACCTCTGCCACAGCCGGTGGAACACTGCAGCTTGAAGTGAGCAGAGCTCTGGCAAGGAGGAGCTGGCTATAACACTCCTGAGGCCTGACACCAACAACACATCTCCTCCAGCAAAGCTCAACCTCCCAAACTGACATCAGCTAGGGACTCCGAGTTCAGAACATATGAGTTTAAGGGGGACATCTGATTCAAACCCCCACAGCCCAGCCAGGGTATCTTCTCGACACCATTAAGAAACACCAGAAATTCACATTAATGTAGCATTATTTCCTAGACACTTGAAGGAGCTGGTGTTACTCTTCTGTATTGCTGTTGACTACAACTTAAAATTAAAACATGGGTTGATACCTGATGGGCAGAATCTATAATGCTTACTACTCCTGGGACCAGATTAACCCAAGTCATAAAAATACTAACACCTGAAAATCATAAAACAACTTTTTTTTAATTTTGGTTTTTCAAGGTAGGGTCTCGCTCTAGCCCAGGCTGACCTGGAATTCACTATGTAGTCTCAGGTTGGCCTCAAACTCACAGTGATCCTCCTACATCTGCCTCCTGAGTGCTGGGATTAAAAGCATGTGCCACGACACCCATGAAAACAACTTATTTTTATGAGCCAAAATACTTTCAAATGTCATATTTTATTAAAGCCCGATAATTAAATAGCTTAAGCTTCTGGCATAGACTATCAAAATATCTTTGACCAAGTCCATTATAAAATCTACTAAAATATTTCAGACATGGATTTTACAAAAAGGACTTTTTTTTTCTGGTGAATTAGGACATCGCATGGGCCTATTGGAATGAAGGACAGAGAGAAATGGAGCTTTCTGTGGAGCAAAATGTTCCAGCAGGTGGTCGGTGTGAATGCTGTTCTCTGTCATAAATAAAATCACTACTTTTGGATGCAACACATGTTTATGTCTCCCCTAATGTCGCTGCAGAAGTGGGGTTCCCCCAGTCAGCAGGCAGCGTTCCCTCACTTGGTAAATTCAGGGATTCTACCTGGTTTCCTCCTGGGATTATACCTTGGGTGGGTTCCTGTGTCCTGTGTGTCGTTATCAAATGGGGCAAAGGAGATAATAGAGAACACACACACACACACACACACACACACACACACACACACACACACACACACACACGGCTTTCTTCCCCTGCCTTTCATTTTTGTTTATCTCTCTGGCAAGAACTAGGTATTTGGCCCTGTCTTAGACACATGAGATTGTTGGCCTTGTGGCCTCGGCCTGCGAGCCCCACCCAGTC
>PVHP010027361.1:0-23935 GCA_004024765.1 Zapus hudsonius | reverse complement strand
TTGTTGGGGCGGGCTTTTGGGGTTATAAGCCAGCTTCCCCTTGCCAGAGTTTGGCACACTTTCCTGCCTCTGTTTGCAGTGCTGTGGCAGAGGTGATGTCCAGCCCTCTGCTCATGCCATCGTTTCCCCTGCCAGGATAGAGTCTCCCCTCGAGTCCGTAAGCCAAATAAACCCATTCTTCTACAAGCCACTTTTTTTTGGGTTCTTTCTGGGCAGCAACTAGAAAGCTGACTGCAACAGAGACAAAGAAACTGAACTTAACATACTTTTAAATCCAAGCCCAAACATGCTTGTTCTGTAGGTGAAACTTAAGATCTTGTTAGAGGGCAACCAAGGCAGAGTGTCCAAGAGGTACAGGCAGGTGGCTCCAGGTAAGGATCTCCCAGACAGTTAAGGGCTCAGCACTTCTGAGTACTATCATCGGACAAAGTACTTGTAGACAAAAGAGACCAACACCACCCAAATAATTATAAATAGTCATACACTCAACAGTAACTGTTATTATTTCCCAAAATGAAAAAGAAAATGTTTCTATTTTGATGCATCACTACCAGTTGCTGTGGCTGATCTTACTATGTTGACAATCAACTATTGTGATATACCTGTCTAATTTGACTTGAAAACATTACTTCTTCACTGCAGCAGCATCTAGAAATGTAACACAGCCTCGCCTTTGGAAATAGATGAAACATTAAGTTTAGGTTAAAAAAATTAATGCTCATTCCCATCGTTTTTCTTTGCCATCCCCCAACACACAGCCATTCCCAGAGTTCTAAAATATAGTTATAGAAAGTTACAAAAAGCATTAGTTACAGAAAGTAGGCTGTCTCTATGTACCTGCACTGATTGTATTTGTTTCAGAAATATGAGTTTATTACAGACTTAAATTTATATTTACATTTGTATAACTTTAATACTTGAGAACATTGAAATAAGTGACCTCATTCAAAATTTAGAGTGATCTAAAAGCTAGTGTGATATTTTTTTATGGATGTCCCCCAATAAGTTCAGAAGTTTATTAACGGCTTTTTCCCAGATGCCTGGCCAGAGGAGGAGCCACCTGGGCAGATCCTAGGATCCAGCCTAAGGAGTTTGGGGGCAGGTCAGGAATTCCAGCCAATATGCAAAGAGTAGTCTAAACCCTGCCTGAAGTTCCCTACTGCCAGAGTGTACTTGATTGCTTTTGGAGTTGCTAGTGGTGGTTTTTCTCTCTGAAACTTGATGGATCTGTAAGCTTCAAATAAATCCCTTCTTCCTCCCATACACTGTGCCTGGTTTGCTGGCTCATCCTGGTGAGCTGTCTACAACAGAAGGTGAATGATTAGGTTGAGATAGTGCAGTGATTAAATCCAACATGATCATAATTTAATAGAATGGTCCAGGAAGAGTCTGTAGTACTGACAGAATTGAGCTCGGCTAACTGTCCAGTAAAATCAAGCTGTTATCTGCTGACTGACAGCAGGGCTCCAGGCTTAGTGGATGGGGTTTTGAATCCCTGAGAAAAAGACCTAAGGAAGTTCCTCAACGACAGCTCGGGGTGTTCTTCATAAACCCTGGGAGGATTAGTCTACCAAATCTTCTTTCTGGAAGGCTAATAACTGGAAGATACAGTGCTGTCTTCAGTAGCAAGTTACCTGGAAGTGAGACGTCTTTCCAAGTCTGCTGTTTCAAAGCAAATAATCATCCTGATAATGGGAATTCTCAGGGATGAAAAAAAAAAATAACCAGTGCATTATCTCAACACATGGGCAGCAGAAAAATAATAAGTGTGGAGATGGTTTCGAATTTCAAGCATCTGCAGTTAGCAGTTAGAAAGAAGCAATATATTGTGGTTAGAAAGAGGAGTTTCTGAAATTATAAAAGACTTCAGATTTGAGAGCAGGAGGAGAAAAGAATGGAGGCCAATATATGCAGATGTCTTCAATAGTGCTTATTATGTGATACTTGCATGCATGCTTTCCACCATGTGAACAACTTAGAGAGATGTGTGATGGTGAGCTGGGGGAGGAAGGAACCATTTGTCCTTGTTCTGATGTGTAGCCGGCTGCTCCAGGGTACTGCCCATCAAAGGATTCTAGTATTCCACTGCAGTGCTAACAGCAATGGAGATCAAGGATTGCCTGTTAAGAAGGATAATGTCCAGGAAATGGATGCCAGTATCTCATTCTTGGGCCTTAGAGTCGGATCGCAAAAGAGGAACCCTAATAAATCCTGAGGGGGTTCCGGAGCCACAGTACAAGAAACAGTGACATGACTGCAGCCATTTTACCTGCTTACCTCTGACCACATTAAAACAAAATGTATGGCAAATTCAAAGAAGCTTTAAGAGGGTTGGTTCATGTAACAGTGAAAAAAAATAACAGTGGGATGGACTTCAGAGTGTTTGTTTGTTTGTTGATTGATACAGCCCAGTTTGGTCTTGGACTCACAATGCTTCTCCTGTCTCTCAGCCTCCTGAGTGCTAGGATTACAAGAGTGTGCCACTATGCCTGACTCTTAATAGTGTCTTATCAAGTGACGAACAACTAATTTAAATATTTTTCCATTGCTAGTTTGATAACATATCACATTTTTATATCATATGCTTACATTTTGTGCCCATGGACAAACTACGTCGAATTGCATTTTACAGACATGATTTTTTTAATATTTTATTTATTTATTTGAGAGAAAGAGGCAGAGAGAGAGAGAGAGAGAGAGAGAGAGAGAGAGAGAGAGAGAGAGAGAGAATGGGCGCGCTAGGGTCTCTAGCCACTGCAAATGAATTCCAGACACATGCGCCCTCTTGTGCATCTGGCTTTATATGGGCACTGGGGAATCGAACTCTGGTCCTTCTGCATTGCAGGCAAATGCCTTAACCGCTAAGCCATCTCTTCAGCCCAGACATGATTATTTTAAGAACTACACATTATCAACTACTTGCATAAATTTTTGTTTTAAATTTGTGATAGAAGCTACAACCTATACAAGTTCATGGTATGTTCACTTTATTCAATTTAAGATATTTCTATCTATGAGTACAATTTGTAATGATATAGTATTTCAATTTTCCCCTAACACATAAAATTTTTAACATTTCTAAGAAATCCAGATTGAAAATTATTTTTCTTTTATGTTTCGTTCAGTTCAGTCAAACATCTCTAGCATATCTGTGAGTAGAT
This sequence comes from Zapus hudsonius, assembly GCA_004024765.1. Lineage (NCBI taxonomy): Eukaryota > Metazoa > Chordata > Mammalia > Rodentia > Dipodidae > Zapus > Zapus hudsonius. The sequence continues at coordinate 20,774 of PVHP010027361.1, read as the reverse complement.
GTTTTCCTCCTAACTCATTAAGTACAAAATTAGCCATAGGCTACATAGCAATATTTTAGTATTTAGTATTTAGTATGGGCATTATTCTTATTCTTTGGTTTAGAATTAAGGAAAAGCTGGTCTCTTTCATGGATATCCTGTGCTGTTACAGTTCAATTCACTATTTTCTACATGAAAGAAGCTTTACTTATTAATACATACTTTTTTCATAATGAAAACTTCTAGTCTTCAATGTAAGCATCTTTAAAATTCTTTGTTTCTCAGCATTAGAATCTACCAGTTTTTATAACAGCAAAAAACCATTTAAGGTAATTATAAACTTTTGAGGACAGAGCTTTTGAGAGAATTTCTTAAAGTTACATAATTTTAATGTAAATTTAATACTTGAGTAATAGAAACTCCTTCTATTTTTCAGTGCCTATCTAATTTTATAAATGGGGAAAAAAGTAACAATTATTAGCCAAATAATTTTGAGGTCAGAGTGCTAAACCAGAACATCTTCTCTTTCATTTCATCCTCATTTCTTCAAGTCATGAGCCACTAAGCAAGAGACAGGATGTCACCACTCACACATTCAACAAGGTCTCCTGGAAATTCCATTAGTCAGATCCAAAGAAGTAATCACAGAACACTGAGAGTCCGTGCTAGATGCTGCTATATAAACAATATCAAGGTCAATCACTAGTTGCTATTTGAAACATAGAGAGACCGCTAACCTGATTCACCTCCACACCTTTCTTCCATTTCCCTGGGCCGAACTCTCTAGACTAATTCTGCAAAACATTGCTAAGACAGGACCCTTGTGACTCCCTTCACAGTGATATGGGCATCAAGAAACTTTAACATGTTTTCCAGTAAACACTAGCAAAATGCATGCTTAAGAAACTAAGGCACAGCAGGATGCAATGTATTGCTACAGCCTATGCAACCCCAAATGGGCCCAGTTTGCTTTTACCATAGCCCCAAAGGAGCTAAAATTCCTCTTAGTCTCTGCTAATAAATCCTGTTGGTAGGAGTTTCTCAATAAGATGAAATATGCAGCAATTCGGAAAGAATTGAATTTCAAAGAAAATCAAGGACTAATGGGATGCCCAATGTTCCTATTGTTGCTATCTTAAGAATTCAGAGCAAATTAAGAATTATTAACTACTTGTAATTAATATGGGTAAGTATTGGGTATCTAAAGTTATAAGGACAAGCTCTGCAATTTACAATGTTTGCTAATTAATACAGTTAATGGGGATTTGGGGAGTTATTTCAACTAATTGGACAAAGCAATGAACATGAGATGATACAAGAAAAAATAATATATGAGAATATCTGTTATTGTTATTTCCAATTTTGCCAGTTCAGAGAGAATTGTTTTTATCTTTGAAACAAAGCCTCGGTTTCTCCATTTACATCTAAAATAGCACTAAGTCATCTTCATAAGTTGTTCATGATTTTATTTCTTTATAGCACAAATGTGACTCTATGCAGGTTATTGGGACATAATGCATTATTCTGTAACTCTAATAATCGGGAAGTTTTGTAATCCAAAGTTATTAAAATCAAAAATACATAATATTTCAATAACTTAAAGAGGTTGTTTTAATGGAGAGGAATTCTCTCAAAGTTCTTGCATAAAAGTACATTTCATACATTAGTTGATTCCCGCCCACTCATGTACTATCTCAAAAATATAGTAGCAGCCAAATTCTCTTTGACAAAACTTATCTGTGATGTTTTAGAGGACAAATGGAACCTCTCTCTGTGGACTTAATTTGTCAACAACTATGTTATTAGCTCATATATGTAACAGTCAGGTCAAATAAGCACAAGTTTTTCTGAAAAATATGTGTAAACAAAGAACTGAGTTATTCAATTCCAAAAGGCAAGTCTCAAGTCTTCAACAAATACAAAGATAAAAAATTTGGTGACATAGAGTCTGTACAACTTTTTCTGAAGATAAAACATCAATCCTCATTTTAAATTAGAAAAAGACAGACAGAACCTCTGAATTTCCAAAGGAACTAAAAATATAAATTTAAATCTTGGGGAGCAATGTTAGAAGGGCATACTTCGAATAAAATAACATTAGCAAGCCAGACATGGTGGTGGGTATCCCAGCACCTAGGAGGCAGATGAAGGAGAAACACCATGAATTTGAGGCCACCCTGAGACTATATAGTGATCCAGGTCAGCCTGGGCTAGAGCAAGACACTTTTTCAAAAATACCAATAGTAATAAAGTTATTATTATTATTAATTTTAAAAACAGCATTAGCAAATTGATACAAAGTCCATATATAATTGAAAATATCAAAATAGCCATAAGAACTCTATTTTGTGCTCAGTCCTCCATCTTAGCTAAAAGCTGACCTCAAACAGATGTGCTTATAAAAAAAAAAATGTCTGTGTAGCATACACCTTTAATCCCAGCACTCAGAGGAGGCAGAAGTAGGAGGATTGCCGTGAGTTCAAGGCCACCCTGAGACTACATAGTGAATTCCAGGTCAGCCTGGGGCTAGACCCTACCTTGGAAAACCAAAAAAAAAAAGGACTCTGAGGAGAAAGTCACAATGCTGATATTTACCCCCATGTCTCTAGCCACAGTAAGTGCTATTCTACTAGGCTCTGAGTCCTTTTACAGACACTGGGGGGAAAAAGAAGGAAGAAAAAACAGGTTATCTGTGTAGAAAAGAGATGAGGCTTTCCATGGAGTTCCAGAGGACAGAGTCCATCATGGCAGGGACAGCATAGCAGGAGCAGGAAACCTGCCTCATATCATCACATCAGCAGGAAGAAAGCAGATAAAGAAGCATGTGGGGCTGGCCTCTAAATCTCAAGGCACACTCCCAGTGACACATTTCATCCAGCAAGTCTCCACCTCCTAAAGGTTTCATCACATTCCCAAACAGTTCAAAGAGCCTATGGGGGACAGCTTACTTTCAAACCACCTCAATCTTCATGTTTTTGTGGTACCTTCCTCAAGGTGTAAACGCCAAAATGGAAGGCCATTTTATTCACTCTTCTAACTCCTGTGTCTGGTACCTAGCTGACTTCAATAAATCTATTGATAAGGTCAAATTAAATACAATTCTGTATCTCTTTCATGCTGAATTGTCTGCTTTAACCCAACCTCTCCCCCTTCAATTCTGTCCAGTTTTATGACATTTACTTAAAGAGAGATAATTGATATCATCATACTCTATGTAAAAGCACCCATTAGAATATCTGCATGGGCCTAAAGTAGCAGTCTTTTCCAACTTAGCCAAGTTCCAATGATTCTCCTGTGAACCCAATACTCTACCCAATACACTGGCTGTAGCCTTAGAGCATTAAACATAGAGTGTCAGGTAGAACTGGGCACAGCTCTTTCTTCAACTTCCCTAAGAGTCTATGCAGCCAAGTTGGATCACTACTGCCTTTTGCTGAAGTTGACAGAAGTTACATATTAAAATAAATGATAACATTAAATATGGCAGTGAAGAATATGTCTAAATTGTTAAATATATAAATCAAACTTCTAGCTTTGGTCTCATTAATACTAGATCCCTGCATCAGCCACAGGTCTCTCAGCACATAATAACAATGCTGAAATGGAAACCATTAGCTGATATAAAAATACAAGATAATGCTCTGCTTGAGAGTTGAGAGCCTTCGGGACAAAAATATTCCCCCTTTAATGGGTTATGATGTTGTTTCAATTTTATAAGACAATTAAAACATCAAATCCACGATCTGATATTTGAGATTCAACTCTCTAATGTGCATCCACTGCATGCTCTACATCCAATCAAACAGGAGCTCCACATACTTGTCATTTCATCCCCCAAACCACTGGGCCTACTTGGTCAGTCACTGGGCTTAGGAAGTTATCAAGAACCAGTTTTACTGAAGTTAAAACATGAAGAAAAAAAAATGGCTGTTGAAGGTAAGTGTTTAGTCAAACTTCTCATTGCTGTGACAAAGAAACCAACCAAAAAGGAATTGGTGGAAGGAATGGGTTTATTTTGGCTCACAGACTCGAGGGGAAGCTCCATGATGGCAGGGGAAATGATGGCATGAGCAGAGGGGTGGACATCACCTCTGCCATAGCACTGCAAACAGTGTCAGGAAGATGTGCTAAACACTGGCAAGGGGAAGCAGGTTTATAACCCCATAAGCCCACCCCGAACAACAGAGCTCCAAGGAGGTTCTAATACCTAAACTGCCATCAGCTAGGGATTTATCATTCAGATCACATTCCTTTGTGGGGGACCCCTGGATCAACCCATGACAGTAGGCAAGGGCAAGGACAAGTAAAGAGTGAAGGAAAAGACAAATTTAAAATGGAAGAGAGCTGCAATTAACTGAAGGAGGGTCTGGAATGCAAAGGAAGCACCAAGGCCATGAGCAGCAGGCAGTGAACAAAAGCACTCAATGCTGATGCAAGGCAGCAACTAATAAAGGGGGACATGTCTTAACAACTGTTTCTCTCTTTTCTCTTCTCCTCATCTTCCTCCTCCTCCCTTCCTTCCTCCCCACCCCCGAACATTTAAGCAAGTCAGGGAAAGGCTACAGTGCCAGATCCTGATTGCCCAGGCTGCCTCCTCGGACTAGTTGAAGCTTTCTTTGTATAAGCCTCATTTTCTCCCAGTGACTCTTTTAAGCTCTTGGCAAGATGCTCCCAGGTAAATTTTAACACAAAACAAATGCTACTGACCCAGTATTGCTACTAATGACAAAGAAGAGTCACTCTCCTTTAACTCTCATATGTCACCAAGCGAAGTGAGAGGCCAGTGACTTTAAGTGGCTCGGTGTTTGTCATGAATCTCATGCTTCTCCAGGACTTCTCTAGGACGAGGGTTTTCCATCTGTAAAGTGAGGGAGTGAGGCTAGGTTTCTGCTGTACTCCCTGGTTCCAAAGTACTATATGATTATAGACTACAATAATGGTCTTTAAAATTCAAGGACCTGAAAATCTTTCCATTGTTCAGAGAACATGTAAGAAAAAAACTCTTTACTTTTTTCCAGAACTAAAAAGCAGCAAAGACCTAAACTGCACAGTGGACTTAATTACCTTTCTTTTTAAACAGCCTTGGCTTTACATGTAATTTCAACTCAATCACCTCAGAAGCCAAGCTTTCTGCCTCTGAGATGCAGGAGGCAGAAGGACCTTTAGAGAATGACTGTACTCTTACAGAAGTTCCACTGGGTCATCTCCTTTACTACTTCTACATTTCTGAAGACAGAAAGAAACAAGATGCAGTTCATGGAAGTGCAGCAATTTCAGAGATGAGGCTTTTTTTCCCCCAAGTACAGTTTCAATTTTAAGAGCTCTGGGAAGAGAATGAAAATGTTCTCTATGGAAATAAGGTTCAGAGGCTGAGCAGTGCCCGGAAAGACTCCAAGACAAGTGCTCAGGAGCTCCGGGTTGCTCATTCAAATCCAGCAGACCCTGGTTGGCACAACCTCAGTTTAATGCTATCTTGCCCCTCACAAAATAAAATGCTACAAGTGAAAACTAATTGTTCTTCATCCATAAATGACTGGCATAGAAAAGGCTATTTTAAAGAAAAGTGGTTTTATTTATATCTGAAGATTTAAATTTAGCAAATTTAATTTTAATACATGTATAGAAACACTGTGCACATATTTACTGAAAAGCTGGGTATATGAGAAAAAATAATAAAAAAAATTTTAAGTTCCTAAACATTTTAGGAAGTTTAAGAGAAATGCTTTAGTCTATATTCTTCTCTAATATCATGGTGAGTTACAGTGGTTTATATCACACAGTTGTAGATTCTTTATTTCTGAAAATGTTTTGTGGATACCCTTCTAAGAATCTGTTCTATAACTGAGTGCTTCATTGAAATATGAATCTAAGTTCCTTGCTTCTGAAGCTCACAACCACCTGGAGAAGCACTCCAGTCACATAGAAACCATTCAAAATGCTTAAGGTCTACATAGACATTTGTTGATTATTCTCCATGAAAATCATTAAGTTGTGAATGGACATAACAATAAGGAAAAATGAAAGCTACATTCTCAGAAGCATAGAAACAGCATGTTATGTGGTCTCCTGCACACAGACCAAAAAAGTAAATAGTTTTTAAAAAGGAAGTGAAAAAAAAATCAGTTCAATGACAGATAACAGCTTGTGTTCATAGTGCAGAACTCACCTTCCCACCCATAGTGCTCACTGTACTAAATAAACAACAGCATGCACCAGCGTATTGCGTCGTTGATGGAGCTGGGAAGTATGATTCACTCCTACCCCAATGAGGAGATGATGGTGGATGGTTAAATTAGTTGCTAACAGCTACAGAATTAATAGTAAAACAGGGAATAGAGCTAATGGCTCCCTGAGCTACCGCTCTAGATATTTTCCATTTCCTAAATAAGATATTTTTTAATAAGTCTTTAGGGGTCATAAGTATTTTTGATTGCTATATTATTCATAAGGCAGTGCATTTTTATCAAGATAATTAATCTTAAAAAAAAAAAAACAAAAAAAAACAAAAAAAAAGATAATTAATCTTACCAAGTTTGTAGTTTAATTTAAAAGGGTGTTATTATTTTCCAAGGAAAATTTTCTACTCAATAAAATTAAGTTTTAAATTCAATTTTCTCAGAGAAACATTCAAAAATGTTCCAAAAAATAATTTTAGCTTATTATTTTCAAGAATAAAATGGTTACCTTTATCATTGCCAATTTTAAACTTATTACTAAATTGAAGTGAATCTGTTTTGGAAATTATTTTAAATGCTTGACTGCAAGCAACAGCACCAACACTAACTACAACATGTGTCCTCCCTGTCTATACCATGGAAGCATCTGCAATAACTTTATTGTGTCTTGTGGCTATGGTTTTGGTATAACTGAATTCTTAGATTTCAGTTGCCTCCAAATATATCAAGAGAACAATATGAACAACTCAATTTTCATCAGACAACTCAGTGAATTGAAACTGAATACACAGATATACTGGGATTTATGTAAGAATCACACAGTACCAGCCTTTCCCACACTCTTTCACTATTACCTCCCTCCCATATCCTCAACATCCTCAGGAAAATACTTGTTTTTAATCCATTCACCATTAGTTTTTACCTTGTCTATTCTATCAGTTACATCCACTTATTCATTTTGGACACTATCTGAGCTATAGTTAGTAAAAGCTAAAGAAAAGGCCTCCTCAGTACCAACCACATGAAGCCACCCCTTTATAGCAAAGTATTTTTTAGCCAGTTGATAGCTTGGTAGCATATGCTAATTTTACATTCTATAATAAGAAAAATCTTTGCTTTGTTTTGGAGTATTTTTTTAAAGAGTGTATGGGTGGGCTTTGACAGGGTCTCCCATAGCTCCCTTGTGCTGGAATTAAAAGACTATATTCCCTTGGCTTTCTAATACAATTTAAGTATATTTGATGGAATCTTTCTAGAGATTGGCTACAGTTAAGATATCATCCTTATTGCTTGTGATGGTTATGTTTTCTTGACAACTTGATCTTTTTAATTATCTTAGGTGGGTCTTTGAGGATTTTTCAAGGAAGGCTGACTTCTCACTAGGGGGCAGGATGTAAGGTCAGGGGAGCTAGAACCAATGATCATTTCCTGATAGGGCCATGCAGGAAGGAAATTCCAGAGACTTGGAACACCAACAATTCTGGGTTAGGGTTGTAAAATTTCACCCTAAAACTATATAAAGAGGGGGAGAAAATTTCTCTTTTGCCCCCTGCCTGTTTTGCTTGTGGTGTGTGTGTGTGTGTGTGTGTGTGTGTGTGTGTGTGTGTGTGTGTGTGTTTGTGTGTGGTGTTGGTGATGGTTTCTCTCTCTGATTGGACCTGTGAAAGAGGAGCCAGCCTCTTTCCCTATTATGGAACTTCCCCTGGATCTGCAGGTTCAATAAATCCTTTGCTCTTATAACTGTGCCTAGTTTGGAGATTCATCCTAGCAGCATGTGGCTGACTATGACATTGATCCTGGTCTAAGGTGTAGCATTACAACTATAAATATTTCAAGATTCCTTACAAGCCACAGCAATTCTTAAACCTCACCCATATACATGAACTTTAGTTTATTCCTTGATGACACATTTGTCATAACAGCTGAGGTTGGGAAGTCATATTACATATCAAGAGCCCCCTATTCAATAACTCTCCCAACCAACTACCAAACTTTCCCTCCTGGAAAATCAATCAATCAATAAAATGTACACTGCTTTCTTCACCCTCCACACCTCAGCTTTCTTACATGGCTCTGATTAGACTATGAGTCCACTGCCATTTTCTTTTGAGAAAGGTTTCTCAAAACTAGGAATTTTGGGGCATCCTATAGGCCCAGTTACCCTTGGTTAGGTCATGTTGCTTTGGGTCCTGTCCAGTTGGCACCCCCATCTCATTAATGAAGTGGTTCCCTGGGGCCTGAAGCTGGAGTATTTTTATTGTATAAACAGCTGTGTGGGCAGTTTTGTGTAGGACAACAAAGGGATAGACTTCAGAGGCAAAGGGATACTATGGCTGGTGACACAAATAAATTCAAGAGAAGAAGTAAATTTAAGGTTCTGTAGGAAGGAAAGGGTGTTTTAATGCTTTAGGGGTGGTGAAGGAAACCATGCTCATCTCCAGGATCCTGCAACAAGACTCAAGGCAGCAGATCAATGCAGCACCAATGCATCTGGGAAAACCACCAGAAATGACAGAGGAGCATCAGTAAAAATGATTTCTAAAAAACTGAACAAATACGGGCTTAGGAGTTGTTCCTTCCTTCTTAACTTTACATTTTTGAGGACTAATAACAATAGCTAAAACAGTTAATTTCAGTCTGCATTTTAAGTGTTTATATCATCCTCTGGAGATTATGAATGACGGATATAAATGAGTGCTCCACAGATACACAGAGATTAGATCCTTGGTAGGCTCTAAGGAGTGCAGCTAACATCAAGGACTGTCACAAAGATGCCACTGTAAAGCCAATGTTCAGAATGTTTTCAACATCCTCCATGCCAAACTGTGTTTATTATTTTTCACAAGGTAGGGTTTCACTCTAGTCCAGGCTGACATGGGACTCACTCTGTAACCCCAGGCTGGACTTCAACTCACAGAGAGTGTCCTACCTCTGTCTCCTGAGGGCTAGGATTAAAGGCTTGTGCCACCACGCCCAGCCCCATACCAAATTTTGAATTACAGCATGACATGGTAAAATGAAAATAATAGATTAGAAAGGAGTTTTTTTTTTTTTTCTGAGAGCTTGGGTGTACTTGTTACAATATACAGATATACCAGACACTGAGAAAATTGGAAACTAATGACAGAGAAAATTTCAAGACAGAAATGGTGACCTGGCCTAAGACTAGATACATAACAATGGGATTTCATCATCTTTGGTACCTGTAACTTTCGATCAATCATGGTAGTAAACAGCCAGTCAATCAACCAGATTTATTCTTGGAGTTTACATGTTACTTTGAAGATTTTCATACACTTAATTATATTAGCATTAAATTAATAATCATTTGCTATATATATAAAAAATGTACATTTATATCTGTATATTTTAATCCATAATGCAATATAACATGTCATATAACATGTTAATTTATAATATTTAATATATTATCAACTTAGGATTAATTATTATAAATAATATTTTTATATTCCAAGGTTAATATCTTGAAATATATTCCTCGCAAAGCTATTAGTGCACATACTGAGATACAGCACATGTACCATGGTCAGATCCTGACACATGGTCACTAGGTCTACAACCATAAAGAGGAAATCTCATAGGCACAAAACACATTCCCACACACACACATGAAAACACACAAACAGAGTTTGCTTCCATGGCTTTGATGTTTAAAATTAGTTATGTGTTAGAATAACTCATAAAACCAGGTATGGTGATGTCCACCTTTAATCCCAGCACTCAGGAGGCTTAGGTAGGAGGATCATCCTGAGTTGAAGGCCAACCTGAGACTAGATAGTGAATTCCAGGTTAGCATAAAGCAAAATCCTACCTCAAGAAGCAAACATATGAAGAACTAATAAAAATCCTGGAGGTTTTTAATAATCTATACTCTAGCCCTAACTCAAAAAAATTAAACAAGGTTTTGGACATGTGACAAGAGAGAATACTGATATCTTAAAAAATGTAGCCATTTTGAGAACCAATATGCATGAAGAAGTAACAATATGGAGCAATAACTACAATGATATGATCAGAACGCATCTATGTACTACAGTGGTGTGGAGATGATCTTCTCGATACTCATTCACTCTTTTGTTAGTGCTAACTCCAAATTTCTGAGACAAATCATTACAGGACTATGATTAACCCTCAGTATCAGTACTAGAAAATTATCATTCTCACAAGCAAAATAACTATTTTGAATGTGTGAATATCTTGTACTTTAATTTGCAACTGATTATATTGCATTTTTCTTGCTACATTTAAAAAGAAAAATCCCCACAAACATGTAGTCCATATATACCAATCCGCTGGGACTTTTCCAGTGTATGTTTGAATGTTAACTTCACACCTTATTTGATATTACTCCCTTTCTTTTATAAGGAAGATTTCAACCAATTTAATTCTTCTCTATATTCCTCTATATCATCAAGTGTTGACAAATTTATCAACATTTACATAGTCTACTTATGGACCCTCTGATGGGTTTCATTTGTATATTTTGTTCATCTTTGAACTCTAAAACATTGAAACAATATAAACTTCTTTCAAGAGAATTCTTCTTGCTCTATATATTCTCAACTAGTCTCAAGGTTCCACATACATCCTATATATGAAGACTTTCAAACATGCAGACCCTTCACACACACCCCCACACACAATATCAGGCTTGCTTATGAACTGAACATCTCTTAAATATAATTTCTGTTGCTCAAATATATGTCATACCCACATTCATCCAATTATCAGTTTATTACTACGGCATCCTCCCAAGGGCTAAAGCTACCTAACGAAATTTTTATTCATCCACGGCTTCAATTCAATCTCAAAATCACACTACACATTAATTTTCCATCATATAAGATTGACCTAGACGTTGAAGAATGATCCCTGATTACATCCTGATCCTGAGTGAAAAGCTGCCTCTCATGTGGATTCTAGTCTTCTAACTCATCCACCTACTTCTACCTTCCCTAGGCCAATGCTGACTTTTCATATCCATAGTCCGTGTGACCCTATCAAAATAAAAAACAAATCCATGTCACTCTGCTGACAACTTTGCAAAATCCTATTGGTGGTCATGTACTACAATGAGTCCCCTATTATCACGACTGTGTTGCCTATTACTATGTCTCTCAAATTTTATTAAACAGACATGATCACTTTACTGTTCCTCAATTGCAAGGCACGCCTCTGCCTTCAGAGACTGTCTGTGGTGTTCTTGGCCTGGTTTTGTCTATTTTGATTATAGATGTAACTACCATATCAAGAAGCAAGCGTGTTGCATAGACAATTAAATAAATATTTTTTTCAAAAGAACAGATGAGATGATAGCAGATAACTGTAACTGAAAAAAAATTTTCTGAATAGTGTTTTTATTATTTGAAATCAAGGGAAAAGTTAAAAGAGAAATTAAAGTGATCTTCATTAAAGCAAAGAAATATTTAAAAAGAAGAGGGTAAGAAAAGTTTACTAGACAGATAAAATGTACTTAGCTCAAAAAAAAAAATGGAAAAAACGTCCTAATTAACATGGAAGGTCAACTAAAATGAGAACTACATGCAATTTTCATTCCGTCTACAGACTGTAATCAACTTCAGAACTGTTACAAGCATATAAATTAGGTTGTATCATGAACACGTTAAAACCCTTCATAATGTTGAAAAACCGCACTTGTCCATTATTCCTCACAGTTCCAATAAAAGTCAGAATTATGCTTCAGATGTAATCTGTGAATGGGGTTTGAAAAAGTAGAAATAGATTCAGCTCTTTATCAAAGTATAATAAATCAGTCATACACACGGAAAGTGAAAACTGTATTGTTTTCAGTATCTATATTAAGAAATCATTACATTTATGTAATAAAATGCAAATACAATAAGTTTAAATAAAACATAAATTAGGTCCTAATTTGGATAAGACTCTATAGTTCCTATTAAACCAACCTTGCCAAAGATGATTACTAAAAATGACAAAACCTCTGAATATTTATTACAGATTAACTATGTTATAAAAAAGCATGCATTATGATATATCATTATTTCATATATAAACATATTCATATCATATAAACAATATACACTTATGCATGCACCAAAAAAATCAATTCATTAGGGAAAATGAAACAGGATATCAAAATATTAATTGAACTTTCTCCTGCTTAAAAGAATTCAGTGTAATTTTTCATGGGCTTTGATTCTATTTAATTTGTGTTCACAATGCATGGAATACATATAAGCATGAAAATAGAAAGAAAAAGTTTTTCCACTGAATATACAAAAAGAAAAAAATAGTAATAAAAATACTGTTTATGGATCTGACTACATGATAAAATCGTAAAATAATAGCTTATATTGCAAAGAATTTCATGTGAAAAGCAACCTCCACAAAGCTGAGGAGAATCTGTCTTTTAGTTTCACAGGTAATCTTCCCACAAAAAAAAAAAAATCTAGCTAAAATATTCAAAATCAGCAGCTAAGCTGTAAACTAAGATCTTACCGCCACAATAACACTTTTACTAGCCATATTAAACTATAAGACATAACGTGAAAGATTTCATGTAGTCAGCAAAAAAATGCATAAACACAACGACTAGAATACAATATCTTATACTATAGCATATTACACTATGTTAAATGCAAATCCCTTTCCAAATATTCCTTTTTCTTTTGTATCAATAATGTTATTCCATATCTTTATTGTAATCAGAACTTTGAGTTCGAAGATAACTCACACATGCTCTCAGAAAGACTTGAGAAAAGTTCATTCGTATTAAGATTTTGAATTATTGAGTCGACAATTTACTGTAGCAAAAACAGTTGCTTTCTTATCAGTGTTAAACAGTACAGAAATGAATATTATTGCCGCATCTTATTCTTAATATTAAATATCAATTTTTTACTGTACTGTCAAGAAAAACTGTTGATATGAATACTAATATACCCTTAAACGCTGTTTTAGATGTCATTGTTTTAAGCTGTGAAAGTGATAAAATCATGTTCACAGGCTGGAGAGACGGCTCAATGGTTAAAGATTCTCACATACAAACCTGTGGGCTGAGTTCAATTCCCCAGCACTCACATGAAGCCACAAACAAGGTGGCCCCTGTGTCTGCAATCACAACGTGCCTAGGGCAATGGGAAGCAGAGCCCTACTTAATTAAACTGAGTCTTCTTTTTAACATTTCAGACAGGGACCATTTGTTTCGGAGCTACTTATTTAGGTTACATATTCCTACTCTACCAGGCTTGCTCATTACCAACAACAAAGACAATCAAATTAACCATTTTCTGCTTTCTTTTTTAAGATTACTCCTTTCCAACTTACAAATGATTGCCTTTGCAGCTGGCTTCAGGTGACCTTCTAACAGATGCACCCCATATACAAATTTATGCCACAAATCATGCTCTTAGAGATATTTCCCAAGATATTAATATATCAGATAGATCACTCCATGAAATATTTGGAAATTTTATGAGAAAGTATTTTTATTTCAGATACAACATGTAAAGGGTGTTGATGAAGCTCAGTGGTAGAGCACTTGCTTAGCATGCATGATGGCCCAAGTTCAACCCCTAGTAGCAAAAGGAAAAGGAAGTCCAGAAGACAAAATAAATAAATAGGAAGTTTCAAAGGATTATAAATAAGATGTGTACAGTTCAGAATGAGATGAAAGTGATGTGATCCATAGCAAATAATGCTGTAACGAAAATTATAATTATTGGTACAAATGTTTTAAGCATTGGATGATCTACTTATCTACTCCAAAAAGTTTGTGGGGGGGAGCATGATGGCAGACGAGTAGGAGCCTCTCCATGACTCTCTCCGTAAAGGATTAATTTCCCAGCTGGGATCCAAGCCCCAGAACACAGCCGGTCCTGACCCTAAGCCCACCCTCTCCCTAACTCAGGCAACAGCCCGGACAGGGTACCCAGCGGATTTCTACTCCGCAGAGGAACATAGAGCCGCCCTTCCCACACTCCAAGCTCCCGCCATAGCCATTGTCTCCATGCAGGAGCTTCCCAAAAACTACCAGCTGAGCACCTCTCCCTCCCGGAGGACCACTACCTCCAGCACACCATCCTTGGGAGCACTTCTCTCCGAGACCCCCCCCCCACAAACATAAACAGGCAGACGGGCTTCTAGGACAAACCGACCTATCTCGCTTTCAGAAGCCCACACAGGACCGCAGCTGCAGGCGGGGCCAGGTCTCTGGCAGATACCTGGGAACTGCTGCCACTACTGGGAGGACAGAGGCCAGTTCAGGCAGAGACCACGCGCCACTGCAGGGAAAGCACAGATGACTTCAGGGGGGACAAGGGAACGTGTGCCACTGAAGGGAGGACACATCAAAATGGGCTGAACAGCACTCCCCAGGATGACTGAGTCCCACTCCCCTACCTGCACATGGGCAGAAACCAACGAAAAAAAAAAAAAACCACAGAAATCAAAGATGGAACTCCCCAACTCAGGGCCCCTAGTCCCATTATGGAACAGGAAAGTGACAAGGAAGAAGAGACAACAAAAATACAATACCAAAGATAGAAAAATAAGACTCCTGAACACAACTGCAATGCAAACATGAAGTATTTAATAGCTGATATGGAAACTATGAAAAAAGACATGAGATGAAGCTCACCAACTCAAGCATAGACTCCAGACTGAATATAATGGTGAGAAATATGAATTCAGAAATACATTAAGTGAATTGAAGATGAAAAAAACTTCGAGAAGAGCAAGATAATCAATTGATTAAATTTGACGGAGATTTAAGAAAACTTAAAAATGATGTTCAGGAATCCCTAGCAAAAACAAAAATAGACTGGCAATTGGATCTAACCAAAAAATTGGAGTCTATTAACAAAGTTATAGGAGAAACCAAAAATGAAATGCAGTTGTTAAAAACCTACTTAGAATCAATCAGTCCCAGAGTCGACAATCTAGAGGAAAGACTCTCAGACGTTGAGGACAAGACAGTAGGAATTAATAAGAATGTCATAGGATTCAGCAAATTCAAGAAATCAAGTGAGCATAATTTGAAGGACCTATGGGATACCATAAAGAGGCCCAATATTAGATTAACGGGGATCCCAGAGGGAGAAGCCCAGGCTAAGGGGACAAGAAACATTTTCAACAGAATTATTCAAATAAACTTTTATTATCTAACAAGAGAAAGCCCACTCAACTTTCAAAGCACCCAGACTCAAAACACACGGGAAAAGAAGAGGAATTCTCCTATACACATACTAATTAAGATGCCTAACATAGAAAGCAAAATGAAAATTCTCAAATCTGCTAGAGAAACACAAACCATAACTTATAAAGGAAAATCCATCAGACTTACCTCAGACTTGAGAAACCATGAAAGCCAGAAGGTCTAGGAATAATGCTTTTCAGGGCCTAATGAAGTATGGCTTTCAACCTAGACTACGGTACCGCGCAAAGCTATCACACATAATAAATGGAGAAATGAAAGTGTTCGATGAAGTAAAAAGCTCTATGACTATTTGAAAATGAAGCCAAACTTTCAGAAGATCCTGCAAGAGATATCACACACAGAAGAAACAAGAAATCTACCTCAGAAGAGTACCAGAGATCAGGCACAACAATCACAGCCAGTGTGCTAATAACAGCAGCACAGACAACAACCCCCATTAACCCTTCATCATGACAAGGCTAAATGAAACCTCACAGTTATATCACTGAATATAAATGGACTTAACTCCCCTATAAAAAAGACACAGACTTCCAGGGTGGATCAGAAAAAAGGACCCAAACATCTGGTGCCATCAGGAAACGCACTTTACCGCTAAAGACAGCAATCTTCTTAGAGTAAAAGGATGGAAAACAGTTTATCAGGCATGTGGAAGTAAAAAGCAAGCAGGTATGGCAACATTAATCTCTGAAAAAATAGACTCTACATCAAAATCAATAAAAAAGGATAATGATGGTCACTTCTTACTCATCAAAGTAATGATCCAACAGGAAGATATCACCATCATCAACATATACGCACCAAATTTGGGTGCAACAAAGTTCATAAAGGAAACCCTACTCAAAAATAAAGCAGAAATAGATTCTAATTCCACCATAGTTGGAGACTTTAATACACCTCTATCATCTCTAGACAGATCAACCAAACAGAAGATCAGCAGGGACATAACGGAGCTCAATAACACCATTGACCAGCTGGGGATAACAGATATTTACAGAACGTTCTACCCTAAAGCCACAGAATATATATTCTTCTCAGTAGTGTATGGGACTGTTTCTAAAATTGATCACATCATAGGTAACAAAATTTCCCTAAACAAATTCAGGAAGATTGATGTAGTTCCTTGCATCATATCAGACCACAGTGCATTAAAGGTAAAAATTAACAATGGAACAGGATCCAGAATATACACAAAGTACAGGTGCCTTAATAACTCACTCCTAAAAAATGATTGGGTCAACCAAATTCAGAATTTCTTAGTAATAAATGACGATGATAACACATCTTATGAGAACTTGTGGGACACAATGAAGGCAATCCTAGGGGAAAGTTCATTGCGCTAAACACCTTCATATCAAAGACAGAGAAGTCTAAAATCAATTGCTTAACAACCCACCTAAGATCACTGGAACAGACTGAGAAACCTAACCCAAGGAGTGCAAGACGAAAGGAAATAATTAAAATCAGAGCTGAGATTAATGAATTGGAAATAAAAACAATGATTAAAAAATAGATAAATCAAAGAGTTAGTTCTTTGAAAAAGTTAATAAGATCGACAAATCCCTGGGCAATTTAATGAAACAAAGAAATGAAAAAGCCCGAATCAACAAAATCAGAAAGGACAATGGTGAGATCACAACAGATCCCGAAGACATGGGAAGAATCATCAGGTCATACTTCCAAAACCTCTACTCCAAAAAATTAAGAGTACCTGGAAGAAATGGATAAGTTTTTTGATACCTACCAACTGTCAAAGCTTAACCCCTAGCAGATAAAAACACTAAATAAAGGTATCACATACACAGAGATTGAAGATGTAATCAAAAAACTTCGCTAAAGGAAAAGCCCAGGACCAGATGGTTTCTCAGCTGAATTCTACCAAGCCTTCAGCACAGAGCTAAAACCACTCTTTCAGAAGCTTCATAGAAGCATAGAAAAAGGGGGAAGCTTCTAAACACCTTCTATAAAACTGTCATTGCCCTAATCCCTAAACCAGGCAAAGATGCAACAAGAAAAGAGAACTACAACCAATAGTTCTGATGAACTTAGATGCGAAAATCCTGAACAAAATCCTAGCAAATCTAATACAAGGCTACATTAAAAATATTGTCTACCCTGACCAAGTTGGCTTTATCCCAGAGAAGCAGGGTTAGTTCAACATACGCAAGTCGATAAATATAATACATCACATTAATCGGCTCAACCACAAAAACCACATGGTTATCTCAAAAGATGCGGAGAAGGCTTTTGACAAAATTCAAGACTACTTCATGTTCAAAGCTTTGGAAAGAATAGGCATAGATGTTCTACACCTCAATTTAATACAGACAATTTACAAAATCCTAAATCATAAATCAAAATCAATGGGGAATGACTCAAGGAGTTCCCATTCAATTCAGGAACAAGACAGGGGTATCCACTCTCACCACTGCTCTTTAACATAGTACTTGAAGTTATACCAAAGCAAAAAGACAGGAGAAGGGCATAAAAGGGATACAATTTGGAAAGGAAGAAACTAAACTATCCCTCTTTGCAGAAGACATGATCCTTTATATATAAGACCCAAAGAATAGTAGCAGTAACCTCTTGAAGATGATTAATGCCTTCAGCAATGTGGCAGGATACAAAATTAACACACAAAAATCAAAGACATCAGAGAGAATGTCCCATTTTCTATAGCCTCAAAAAAAAATCAAATAACTTGGAATATCACTAAACCAAGGCTGTGAAGGACTTATATAAGGAAAATATTGAAACACTCAAGAAGGAAATAGAGGAGGACGTGAGAAGATGGAAAGATATTGCATGCACATAGTTAGGTAGAATCAATATAGTAAAAATGGCATTCCTGCCAAAAGCGATTTACAGATTCAATGTTATGCGGATAAAAATCCCAACTTCTTTCTTCACAGACATAGAAAAAATAATCTTTAAATTTATATGGAAGGGCCAAAGACCTCGGATATCTAAAACTATTCTAAGTAAAAAAACCTACTCAGGGGGAATCACCATCCCTGACTTCAAAACATACTACAAAGCCATAGTAACTAAAACAACATGATAGTGGCATAAAAACAGACAGATCAATGGAAAAGCATTGAAGACCCAACTTTAATTGGAAGTAAGTTCAGTAATTTGGTCTTTGACAAGGGGGCCAACAATGTACGCTGGGTCAAAGATAGCATCTTCAACAAATGGTGCTGGACAAATTGGATAAGCACGTGTAAAAAAAATAAAAATAGACCAACTCCTTTCACCATGAAAAAAAATCAACTCCAAATGGATCAGAGACCTTAATATAAATCTGGTAACCCTGAACACCCTGGAAGAAAAAAATAGCTGGAACTCCACATGAAATAGGAGTAGGAAAAAATTTCCTAAGGAAATCTCTAGCAGCCTAGGAAATACAACAAACAGTTAACCAATGGGACCTGATCAGGCTCAAAAGCTTCTGTACAGACAAACAAATCATACTCAGAGCCAATAGACCCCTTTCAAATTGGGAGATGATTTTCGCCGCCTACAACTCAGACAGAGGCATAATTTCCAGAACCTACAGAGAACTCTAAAAAATTAATAACAAAAACCCAAAATGCCCCCTCATAAAATGGTGCACTGATCTCAACAGAGAATTCACAGAGGAGGAAACACAAATGGGCTTGACTCATGTAAGAGAGTGCTCAGCATCCTTAAGCATCAGGGAAATGCAAATCAAAACCACAATGAGATACCATCTTACACCTGTCAGAATGGCAATCATAAAGAAAACCAACAACAATCGTTGATGGCAAGGATGCGGGGGAAAAAGGAATCCTCATTCACTGCTGGTGGGATTCCAAACTTGTTCAGCCTTTATGGAAAGCAGTGTAGAGACACTTAGACAGAATGGACATAGAACTACCAATGGAGCCAGCTATCCCTCTACTAGGAATCTACCCACAAGATGTCACATCTCGTTGCAGAAAATTTTGTACAACTATATTTACAGCAGCTCAATTCATAATAGCCAAGAATTGGAATCAACCCAAATGCCCATCCATGGAGGAATGGACAGCTCTCTCTCTCTCTCTCTCTCTCTCTCTCTCTCTCTCTCTCTCTCTCTCTCTCTCTCTCTCTCTCTCTCTCTGTATCTCTGCTTGAAAAATGAATAAATAAAATGTTTTTTTAAAAAAAGGTTAATTTTTGTCAATATAAAAATGCCCATCCATGGAGGAATGGACAGCGAAACTGTGGTATATTTACACAATGGAAATATACTCAGCTGAAAGGAAAAATGACACATCAAAATTTAGGGAAAAATAGTCTGACTTTGAGCAGATCTTACTAAGCGAACACTCAAAAGAACAGAGAATTGAACACCGCATACTCTCCCTCATATGCACTCCTTAACCAAGATAACCATTTTCTCTATGCAGACTAGTAGAAAGAAGTGAGAGGTTATGAATGAGGTGTAAGGGATGGGGGGAGGGGAATGGCTTAAGCATGAGGCTAAACCAAATTAGGTTCAAAAACATAAAATCCTCATGAGCATACTGTAACCTAGAGAGCAAGTAGTGGGCGTCAACGGGCAAGAGGGGCCATGAGTAGTAAGGGAGAATGTCTAAACCTGTGAATAATTGAGCAGTCTGACAACCCCAGGTCCTGGCCACTGGTTCCTTCCCTCACTGAGCTATTGACCAAAGTGACCCATGAGGTTCCAAAAACAAGACAGAATTCTGTCAAAGCTCTTGACTGCCCTCCTCAGACCTGAGGCAAAACCCTGTTGCTGAAGAAACCACAGAATTTCATAGATCAACATCGAGAGTCCCTTCGAGGTCTGGAATGGTAACCAGCCCCCAGATGGCAGTTAGTGCAGTGCTGGAAGGCAGTGCACAAGCTGCCAGGGGAAACTGAACAACGACAGCTGGAGTAAACAGACCACTGACATGAAACACAGTCTGTGGCCATGAGTAGGCTGACCACACCTCCTACTGGGAGAGAAAAGCAAACCAAGAAAGGAGCACTTGTGCAATGGAGGAACCTGGGCCTGGGGGAGACAATCAACAGCTATTAAATTCAGACAAATATTCCACACAGTGAGGGGGAATCCTTGATTGGAACTGGGGATTCAGGGCAATATGCACCGGATCCCATACTCTTGGACTCCCAAGAAGAGATGCACTATGCGAGCGACTGCTGGGGAGGCTACTAAAAATAGAAGCTAGGTAATCCAGAATGGTGTATATTTGTTAAACGATACTGATCTCATTCTCCAATGGAGATTGTGTTTGTATTTTTTAGGATACAGCGAGAGAGCTGTGGCCCAAATAACCAACCGCAGGCAGAAAGCTGAGATCCTGGCAAGAGATGAGCCACCACAGTAATATAGTGAAGGATCCATATGGAACCTTACAGAGAGTGAT
>PVHP010027360.1:0-23939 GCA_004024765.1 Zapus hudsonius | reverse complement strand
TCTCTCTCTCTTTCTCTCTCTCTCTCTCTCTTTCTTTCTTTCTTTCTTTCTTTCTTTCTTTCTTTCTTTCTTTCGTTTTTCAAGGTAGCGTCTCACTTCTAGCTCAGGCTGACCTGGAATTCACTATGTAGTCTCAGGGTGGCCTTGAACTCACAGCAATCCTCCTACTTCTGCCTCCCAGGTGCTGGGATTAAAGGCGTGCGCCACCACGCCTGGCTCCATTTTTTCTTTATAATGGCAGATGGTGGATCTGAGGATAGAGAATTTAGAAGTATAATGAGCAAAGTTTAGGCCACTTAGAAGAGTACTTTGTTGGCTTTGGCTGGTTTAAACTGCTTCCTTCTGGTCTGAAGAGTCTCTCCGAACCAAATGACCAAAAGAAAACTTGAAAGTTTATAAAAGCTATTAGAAGTACTCATCCAACAAGGAGGATCGTGCTTTAACATTTCAGGTTAGCCAGGGTCAATAGATGAAAACTGAATGTCATAAAACTGTGAGTTAAGTATCTGAGGCTATTCCATAGATAACCATAAACTTTGGAACCTGTAATCTTGGCCTGATGATGACAATCCAGTCACTGGTAGGATTTTTTTTTTTTTTTTGCATTAAGACATTTTTTTCCTTTTGTTTATAAACTGCTATAAAAATTCCTTTTTTACAGTTGGGTCCAAATTAGTAGCCTGTTTTTCCAAACAATATACAAAAGGCTTTTTAAAGTCCCTGGGGGCCACTCATCTCCATGATACTATGTGCTATATACTTTCTCTACTAGGAGGCTATATCAGTTACTTTATCATTTCTGGGATAAAATGCTCAATGAAAGCTTATTTAAAGGAAAAAGGTATAATTTAGCATGCAGTTTTGAGAGAATGTTTCATCATTGTGGGGAAGTCATGGTAGCCTGGAGCACAAAGCCTATGCCACATCTCACCAAAGTCCGAAATCAGAGAGTGAACGGCAAGTGGAACTGGATTAATAAACCTCAGACTTGCCTCCAGCAAGGCTCTACCTCCCAATTATTCCACAACTTTCCTAAACAGTGCCACCAATTGGGATTCAAGTATTCAAACACATGAGCCTTTGGGAGGCATTTTACATTCAAACCACCACGTCCCACCCTTGATGGCTCATGACCACCTCATGATGTAAAATGCATTCAGTCCATTCTTAAAAGCCTCTCCTCCCACTGTTCAAAAGTCCCAAGGTCTCATCTGAGACTCAAAGCAGTCTCTTAACTGTGAGACCTGTAAAAATCAAAGTGCAAGTTGCATACTTCCAACATGGCACAGAATAAATATTCCCATTCCCAAAAGAAGGAATGAGGACAGATCAAGGAAAGATTGGCCACAGATAAGACCCCAGCAGGGCAAACACCAAATCCAGCAGTTCTGTGTCTGGTATCTGAGACTTGTGCTGAAATTGTGCTCCGTAAGGTTTGGGTAACTGCACCACAAGCTTGTACCCTCTTAAGTGGGCTGGATCGCCTCAAGCCCATAGCTTTCCCTGGTAGTATCAAGTGGTCCTGCCCTCCCCAACATCGTGAAGTCTTCATTGAAATTTAGGGTTTACCTTCATAGCTTCATGCAATTAACTGTGAGGGCCTCCCTGCAGGGAATCTGATGCTGCCTCACATTGCTTAGCCTTAACAGCTCTCTGGAACCAAGGTGCAGTGTTCCACGACCCCCTCTATCTTGTATTTTCCATTCATCCAAAACCAGTCCCACGAGGTTGTGAGTAAGGGTGTTGGCAAGTTCTGCTTCCAGCTGGAAATGGAATTTGGCCACCCATTCCTGTTTCCCTCCATTCAAAAGAATCTGCATTTTCATTAGCTTGATATGGATAAGTGGGTTGGGTTTTGCTCTCAGAGCATTCTTCTTGTCCCAGTTCAGAGCAGTGGATTTCTCTGTAATAGTGATAATCTTACCAGTCACATCCATGTGGGCTATAGTCTTGTCTGTAACTTAAACTTTGTTCATATTCTTAAATTCACATTTTTGTATCTTTTTGCTTTGTATTTCGTTCTTTTTTATTGAAGATTTGAATAAGATCAGGTAAAAGGAGTCATTCCATAGATCTGGTATTATTTTGTCTTGAAATTTTCTCCCCCAATCTCAATAGTCTATTTACTTTTAGAATCAGATTTGTTCAAGTTCTGAGGACATGAGCAGAATGTAGCCAGATTCTTTGCCAATATATCATACAAACTACCTTTTGTCCAGGTCTGGATAGAGCTCTTCTTCCCCTCTGAAACTGTGTGAGCTAAGCCTTGACAGTCCACATTGCTCTTGGCCTTCTAGCCTTTCAAACTCCCACAATATGCCATTATGTTTTTTTTTGTTGTTGTTTTTGTTTTTGTTTTTTTTTTGAGGTAGGATCTCACTCTAGCTCAGGCTGACCTGGAATTCACTGGATTCTCAGGCTGGCCTCGAACTCACAGTGATTCTCCTACCTCTGCCTCCCAAGTGCTGGGATTAAAGGCATGCGCCACCATGCCCGGCGCCATTATGTTTTGCTTACAACATTGTAAGGCTTCTCTAGTCCAGAGTTTCAAACTCTTCCATATTTCTCCCACAGACAAGTTCTAAAAGCCTACTAACCCCATGGTCAGGTTTATCACGGCCATGACCTCACTCCTAGTATCTTTTCTGTATCAGTTACTCTCATTGGCGTGACAGAATACCTGACCAAATGCAGCTCATGGAAGGAAAGGGGTTGAATTTGCCTTACAATTTCAAGGAGCAGTTTGTCACGGCAGGAAAGGAATGGCAGGCTTGAGTGGGAAACCCATGTCACATCTCAGCAGTCAGGAAGCAGAGTGAACAGAAAGTGGAGTCAGGTTACATACATTTCTGTACCCCAATGACATACTTCAAGCAAGGCCCCACCTCCTAAAGGCTTCACAACCTTCCCTACTTGCTCCATCAACTGGGGATAAAATGTTGAAGTACCTGAGCCTATGGGGGTGCATTTTACATTCATACCACCACAGAGGATCCACCACCCTTTCTAAAAATATTTCTATCTTTGACTGCTAGTCTGCAATTAATTTGTCAGAAATAACTTCACAAAGAGTTGCTATATATTAGAAAAAAACTTTACTAGAGAATGCATGTATTGCTTTATTGTTTTTTTTTTTTGATAAGGGCTAACAGGTTCTATAAAGTTTAACTAGAAACCCAAGTAAACAAACCAGTTTTTAAAATGTCATCCATTATTTATAATGAAGTTTCTCCTGAGCAGATATCCACAGGCATTTTACAAAAAGAAAACTTTTGGCTTTAAGAACTTGAGAGGGAAACATTTACATAGAAGGGGCAGTGAAATCACATCTTTCTCTTAGAAAACCCTCTGGAGCTTGTTGACCTTATACATTAGAAGATGCAGCCAATGGCCTTTGCATTAGTAAGTAAATATTTCCCATGCAAAGTACTGGGCCAGCCGTGAATATACCACATTGCACAATGTCTCCACTTAAAATCATCTCCTTTCCTTATATGCACCACATCTAAGCTTTTGCTGTTAAGCTATTATATAATTTAAATTTAAATAATTTTGTAACTTCTAGCTATAAAATCTTGGAAAGTACAATGGTAAATTTTAATGCTTTTGATCTATTGAAAATTACTTAAAAGGTTCTGTTCTCATTCTTTGCTTTTAGTAATAGGTAATATTTTAGACTAAATTTTAAAATCAATCAGTAGGTGGCAAAGTCATTTCCCAAACCCAAGTCATGCAATGAAATCTCTTTAGTTTTAAATCTCTCTTTTGTTTTCCTACATAAACTGTTTTATTCTGGCTTGGAGGTATGTTTCTTTAACTTCTCAAAAAAGTTTACAATGGAAAAGTGAGATGGAAAAAAGAAAGGCCTGTGAATCATTTTTTATGTTCTTTAACATGGCATGGAAACAGTGCCAAGTTCATATTGTCTGCCAGTTCTTAAAAGGGTTTATTAATCCTCAAAGAAAAAAAAAGTAAGTGGAAATGTTTCTTTGAATGGAAGCAATACTAGTCAGATTGCTGTACTTTACAGTCTTGGTCTTTTTCCTTTCCAAGAAAGAAAAGAGAGAGAGAGAGAGAGAGGGAGAGAGAGAAAGAGAGAGAGAGAGACAGAGAGAGAGAGAGAGAGAAGAAGAGAGGAGAGAGAAAAAAAGCTAGCATATATTGGGCAACTTGGTGAAAGATTTAGTTTACAATGAAAAGCAGATAACAATGTGACACATAGAGTTAACTTATTTGGAACATGACACAAAGTTTGCAAGGGGGTGATTGTATCGTTCTCTCATAAGTGTAAATTAATATGAAGTGGTATAGCAGTAATATAAAGTAGATTGTAGTGAGTTCAGATGTATATTGAATTCCTGAAGCATGCACTAGTACAATACAGTGCAACTGAGGTAAAGCTAACAACTAGTGGTGAAGACAGAAATAACAGTAATCAAGTCAGGAGGAGGACAGAAGCAATGGGACCCAAAGAACAAGAATGTCAGCCTAAACCCAACAGTAATAACCACAGCTGTAGATGAGCTCTAGACCTATCACCCTTCCCCATGATTGTGGTCCTTCAGTGGGGACATCTCCAGGATTCAGGAGTGGAGCTCTTGAAGTGTTCTGGAGTGCCTCATCTCCGGATTCTCACACCACCAGCCTCTGTCAGTCATCATTTTCTATCAATTTTGCTTTGACATTTTTTTCTCTGACAGCAGTTACTATCATCACTTCTGTTCACCTTGTCCTCCTGTGTATTGTTTTTTGTTTACTCTTTAAAAATTCCTTCTAGCCTTCCAAGTAAGGTTTTGGAGGAAGCAGAAATTAATGTGTGTGTTCTGTTCATCATTTTGCAGCTGAAAGTCCCCAAGGTGGTGTTTTTGATTAATGTTGGCAGGTGAGGTTCGGGTTCGGATAAGCCTAGATTAAATTTGGGAGTAAGGGAGTGGATGTACCAGAGCATGTGGATTCAGAATTGGAAAGATTTTTATAGTCCATCTCTTCTAACAAAGCTTAGTATGTAGAGTTCGGAGGATTAAAGTTAACATATGTAAAAAGTCTGAAAGCAGATTGTAACCATTATGTGATGAAATGTGACCATGCTTGTTCTGCCTGGTGGATACCAGTGTCAGGCACCCAGATTTATTGTAAGCACTCTAGTTATAAAGTCCCTTGCTTAGAGCCCATATCAGTTTCTTATCATTTTCAATTTGTGGGCTCACTTCTACCTTTAATATAACCTAGAACAAGTCTCATCCTTAAGGTTGTGCTTTCTTTGTGAACATCTGTCTATTCTGAAACAATAATTTTGTCATTTAAAATGCTTCTACATTCTTCCAGAATGTTTGACATACATAAGTGAGGCAAACCTGTGTGTCATGTGATATCAACCAGACTATGCACAGTGACCCTCCTCTCCCAAAACTACTTCACAAGAGATATGACGGATAGCTGTGTACCACCTGAGTCTATGCCAGGACTCCCTGCCTTGGCTGCTCTATATATAACCCTTGGGCTGGCACATTTGGATGGATCTGCATTGGAACCTGACCCACAGGCAGGAAACAGAAGCTGACCACCATGACAGGGGGCTGCTCAAGGTGGAGAGTTGTGGTTTGAATGTAAAATGCCCCTCTTACTCTCCATAGATCTGAATATTTGGTCCCTAGCTAATGGCAAATGTTGTGGGGTCTTTGAGAGGTGAAGCCTGGCTGGAGGAGGTATGCCACTGGGGATTGGATTTTATAACCCAAACTCTGCTTGTGGGGGGGAGTGAGCTTACCTTTGCTGCTTCCTCTAAGCTGTGTGACAAGCTATGACACTGTTTTCTGCTCTGCCATGCTTTCCCTGCCATGATGGAACTTCTCCTGGAAGCCAAGCTGAAGTAAACTCCTTTCATAAGCTGCTTCTGGTCTGGTGTTTTGTCCCAGCAATGAACATGTAACTGCTACAGTAGTCGCGGCCTGACACAGTCCTCTCTTGTGAGACTAAGCTGAAAGTAGCAGGCTGATACAAGCAGAAGAGACCCAAGAGATTGATGGAAGAGAAGAGAATGAAAGGAAGTGAAAACTGTAACCCACAAACCATGAGACAGAAAGGAGGAGAAAGAGGAGGGGAGCTGGGTAACACTTGGTGGGACAACAGGGAAGCAGACAAGCATTTATAAGCCTGGTGAAAAGCCAGTGGAATGTTCCAGATGACCAAAGGTGATAGGAATCAGCCCTGTTCTACAGGTCCCTTCCTGAAGGGTCTGGCTGCATCTGCTGAGTTCTATTTCTGTCCTCCTGGCTCCTCAAGTTGTCCTCACCTGTCTTGGCTGACTCAGTTCACCTCAGTTCCCATTGGAAGGAGCATGAAACACAGAAAAGTCCAGAGTGCCTTAATGTGACACTCTGATGATGCCACAGCTGAGCTTGCAAGACAGACCTGCTTAACTGGGAGGTGCCAAACATGGGTCACGTGTAGAGAGAAGGCTAGGCTGGCTTTGATGATGAGAGAACTTTACAAGGTCTGAGCCGAAAGTCCTCACAATTATTCCAGGCCTTCAATGTAGGCTTATTTCCTTGTCAATCTATCAGTTGTCTGTCTGTGCATCCACCTATACATTTCCCCATCTTCCGTTTGGATTAGAAGGGGTGTTGCCTAAAAACATAAGATTTCATGTAGTGCCTTATTCCTAAAGAGATGATAGCTGTAGACAGATAGGCACTGAAATTAGCCCAAATGTGATGAGAGCAGACCCACAGGCAGGAAGGGGTGAAGGTGATCCAGGCGTATCATCCCAGACATGAGAACAAAGCTTGTACCATGTGCTAGGTGTGATGCCTCATGCTTTGTACTTGCTACTTCGGTTCTTCTCCACAATATGCCCATAATATAAAATCTATCCCATTTTGTAGATGAGAAAAGCCAGTCATTTAAATAACTTGCACAAGGTCCTCTTCATGGTGCTTGGAGTAAGAATCAGATGGGGGTGCAAAACCAGAGAAGGAGCCAAGCAGGGCTGACAGAGACAGCTTCAATATTGGGGAGAAAAGATTCTTACAGGGCCAAGTGAGGGGAGAGAGAGGACAGTGGAATCCTTTGGCATTTAGGCAGTGGAGAGAGAAGAACAGAGCAGATGAGAAGCCAGAGCTAACCTGAGCCAGAGTAAACAATGCAAGCTGAAACCCACACTATCTGGGACTCCCACCCATGGGGGATAATTGCTCTTCCAAGCTTGTCATGAAGCCTGCAAAGGGTAGCTGCTTATTCAGAGCAGTAGGCAATTAGCCAAGCCTCTCTCTCTGTCCCGTGTAGTGTGGACAGAGGTGTCTCATGTGCACAGAGAGCTCCTCTAGCTCTAGGACTCGAGGCTGATGTAGCATGCAGACCATAGAGCAGCATTGGAAGCAGTCAGCCAACCATCTCAGCACAAGGCCTGCACTGTTGATTTTCCTGGAGGGACAAATGGTCTTTCTATACATCTGTATGCTTGTGAATAGATGTCACCGTCCATCCAGCAGCACTCTTCCTAGTACAGAACCAGAGGCCCTTGGCTTGCCATTGCCTGCCCTCCAAAGGCCAGCTCCTGAGAATTTATTTCCTTAATTCAGGTCTTGCTGAATCTGGACATTTGGGAGATGGTTACTACTTTGTGTTGGTACTTTCTTTTGCTCCCCTCCCTCATCTCCTTTCTATTGCAAAATAGGCCTTTTTTTTTTTCATTTTCTGAGACAAGGGCTCATGTATCCCAGGCTGGCCTTGAAGTTACTATAGCTGAGGATGATTTTGAACTATTGATCCTCCTGGTTCTACTTCCTGAGTGCTGGGATTACAGTTGGGTCCTACCACATCTGGTTTTATGTGGCACTGGAAATTGAATCCAGGGCTTCCTGAATGCCAGACAATCACTCTACCAAATGAATTACATCCCCAGTCCCTAGATTCAAAAGTTCTGACCTAGAAGTTTTTAGCTTTTATTAATAATATGGGAGGATGAAAGTTCTAGCCTTTAATGATGTGTGCTTGGTATGTTGCATTCTCCAGTCTAAACCTCAGGTAATTTCAGAGCAAGGACCTTTCCTGGTTAGGCCAACAGTTGTTGTGTGTTCAAAAGTGATCATGTATCTAATTATTGACAATAGCTATGTTTTAAAAAAGAGTCAAATTGAGTAGGTGAGCAGGCATAGACTCCTGACTTACAATGCATCACTACTCACAGTGACAGTGGCATTGCACCCTACCTGTCTGTGCCTCCACTGAAAAGTAGGGTTGTCCCTCCAGGATGCTGTACACTAACTTGGTGCTATTTCCATAGGTGGGTTGGGTCATCTGCACCTGAGGCTGTCACCTGGATTATTGAGGTTCCTGGAAAGAAGAATACATAAATAAATAAAAAGAGTAATCAGTTCTGGTTTGGTGCAGCTGGTTTGGCCCAACTGTCTTTTGACACAGAACCAGGTTTGATCACTTTCTTTGCCTTCAGCAGGGAGAACATACTCTGTATTTGTACTTTAAATAATCTCTGCTTCTAAACTCTGAGAGTCAAGGCAAGTAGACTTGCTTCGCCCAGGAATTAGACACCTGACAAGACCTTTCATGTAAGCACACAGACACGATCGTGATTACATTCAGTATTTAATTTTTCTTGGATTATCTTGCTATTGAGAATGAATCTGCTTTACTTATCTCCAGTTTCATGAATGAGTCCTGATGCATTGCATATTCCTGACCTTGTTGTGTCCTTAATTATGGAAATATAGGAACTGATATTGATGACCACTGAGGGGTCCTATGGCTTTCCTCTTTCCTTCTGATGCTTCTTCTCTAAATGTTCCCAAATTAATATCTCCTATGTTGCTGAATCACAGAGGCTGGGTCAAAGGCTTCACTTTTATTCATAGTTAGGGATCCAAGAACAGAAGCCTTAAAAGTAATTCAGCAGAGGAAGAGAGAAGCCACAAGCAAAACACCAAGACACTGGGGAAAAGAAGTCAACCTAGGGCTGGGTGTGGTGGCACAAACCTTTAATCCCAGCACTTGGGGGCTGAGATAGGAAGATAGCTGTGAATTCAAGCCAGTGAGACCCTACCCTTGAGCAAGCAAGCAAGCAAGCAAGCAAGCAAGCAAGCAAGCAAGCAAGCAAACAAGCAAACAAACAAAGGCATCAACCAATTCATGGAACTCTACTGTTGTTGGTTTTAATAAAAGTTTTTACCTGTCTTTCCAAATCACCAGTGTATCAAAGTTTTTGTCAGTTTATACATGGGTACAAATTATATGTAGTTACTGTGCAAAAATGCAACAAAATACAATTTATGTGTATTGACTGTTGAAAAGACAAAGAATTGCTCACTGTGTGATGACTCACTTGCGAACCAAATATGGTGCATCATGCGAGCAGTGCCCTATGAAGGGGAGTCTCTTTCCTCACATGCATGTGCTCGTGCTATTACAACAGGTGCTGTAGTTTGCAATGTTCTCCCCAGAGCCCATCTTGCTAGCCAATTGGTTAGAGTGGTGCTGTTAAAAGACAATGGAACCTTTAAGAGGTAAGGCCTAGTGGGAGATTTTAGGGAACTGGAAAAGCCCCCTTGAAGAACATTGTGGGAACTGTGTCTCTTGCTCCACTATCCTTCTGTATCTTGGCTACAAGGAGATGGTTTTGTTCTGCCCCGTACTGCCTACCATGTTGTGCTGCCTTTCCAAGGGCCCCGAACATTTAGGCCTGATGCTCTTTGCTGAAATCTTCACACTCACTAGCCAAGAAAAATCCTTCCTCTTTGTAGCTGGGCTATCTCAGATATTTGTCTCAGTAATGAAAACAGGTTTCCACATGAACTTCAACTTTCTCAAGAGGCTGTGCCTGATACTGTGCTGCACAGCACTTCACAGAGCTGGGGGCTGCTTTGAATGGGAGTCAGAGGGACTAACCCTGCCAGAGACCCAGCTCTTCATATACTTTTTGGTATTAAGGAAGTTTTAATGTTCTCATCAGCTCAGAAGTTTCAGCATCCAATTCAGCTTGCCATCTTCTGTCTCTTTTGATCTCTAGTTCTTATTCTTGTCTCAGTAAGCCTCAACCTTACCTAAACATCTGGTAACACAGTTTAATAATAGAGCAATTCCTATAAATTTCATCATTAAGTGTCTGGGTTTGGTCCCTGTTTGGTGATGATCATAGCAGCAGTATCATCTGTCATCAATCAACATGGGCTCTTAGGCTCCACCAACACTCATGCTGTGAGTTGCTCTGGAAACAACCTCAAAGTATATATTCCACAGGTAGCAGATTTCCAAAAGGGATATGGATTAAGGAAAATTAAATGATTTTTAATGTATGAGTTCTCTGATGAGAACTTTAGGAAACAGCTGTTCATCAGATTCCCTTGTCCTGAAGCTCCACCATGACTGGCACGTACGAACAGGAGTATCTCACTGAGTCTGAAAGCCGAAAAGATGTCCGTCACCCATGCTTGTCTGTTCCATTCATTTCTCTGGATCCTGTATCCCTACCTTTTTCAGTTATTCTCAGGGTCTACCCACTTTGTTAAGTCTCATCTCCAGTGGACATCTGGGCTTCTCTCATCAATGGAGATTGGAATGGGACTTACTTCTCAGGACATTGAGCACATTCACAATGAGGGAAGTTACAAGCAAATAAAGGTAAATAATCCATCTGCCTTTCTGAACAGGATGGAATTCTGTGAAACACAGTGAACATCCATTTCTGGAAACCCAGCAAGAGTTCTAGAATGTGTTCTAAAATGTCAGAAATCAGATACTAGATTTTAAAGAGTGATCATTTGGACAAGTAGAAAAAGGAACAAGCTTTTGCTAAGGGTGAGGGACTGTAAAGTAGGGAGGAGATGATACTGGGAGTTTGTGAAGGTGACCCTGGTGTGTAAAAAGTACATGGACACATCTGAGAAATTTTTCATGATGTCATGAGGGTGGAATGCAGCTGAAAGATGCACCAAATTTTTGAAAGCACTCTTATTCATCAGAGGCTACTTGGAATTCATTTGCTAGTGGGTCTTCTTGAGGAAAACCAGTCATTTTCAGACAACTATAATGAAAAAATATATACACGCTCGGTATGCCTTTGCTCATGAAATGAGTTAGCCATTATAACCAACTATCCAAATCAGCAAGAGCAGGAGAATGAAGGGAAAGGTCATTTTTCTTCTTCCCAGCAGTAAAGGGCCAGAAGTTGAAAGATAGTGTTTGTGTGAGAGGAAGAGAATGTCTCTGCCCATCTACCTTTCAGCTACTGGAGCCCTTAATCCACCAGACAGAGAGTAACAGAGAAAAGAGTAATTTTAAATGTTTTTTTCATTATTTTAATTGACAAATGATAATTATGTTCATAGGCTACAATGTGTTGCTTTGATGGATACATACTGTGTAAAGGTTAAATCAAGCCAACCAGCACATCTGTCCCCTCACACACTTGTTTTGTAGTAAGAATGTTTACAATCTATTCTAGCAATTTTAAAATATACACGACAATATCATTTTCTGTGATAGGTATGCTGTCTAGGAGGCTACTAAATCTTATTTCTTGAACTGAAATTTTGCACCAAAAGAGCCTTAGGTTTAATCAAACATGAGACTGACAGGCTGACCTCGTTGTTTAAATAATTAAAAGGGACAGGAAAGTAGAGAATCAGACAACCTTTCCATTAAGGACACTTACTTGGAAGAAAGCTGAAATTTGTTGGAGCAAATTAATTTAGGAATCGTTGCGAGTTGCACAGAGCGAAAAGTAAAAGTGACTGAAGTCTGGTGTCTCCTGGCCTCGTATCTTGCAGTGCTTCAGCCTGCCTTTGTTTGATTTTAATTTGTCATGGTTTTAGAAAGTTGTCATTAAGATCTTACCCAAGGCAGTGGTATTACCTGAAGACTGGAATGGAATCCACTTCTACACTCACACAGTTACTAGGAGAGTATGATTTCTTCCCAGATGCTGACTTGAGTGATTCAATGTCCTTTTCTTTTGGCCAGAAATTCAATGAGGGATAGGACAATATCAAGTGGTCGGCACATGTGTAATGAAGTATGAGAAGGAAGAAACCAAAACTGTGAAAAAGTAGGCTTGAGCTATGCACCTCTCCTGCTGGCAGTTCACATAGCAGCTTGATTCTGCACAATCATCCAGGGACAATGTCTTCTCCCAAGATGCATATCACAATTTGAGGTAACATAACCATAAGCAGTATATCACCTTTGCCTAATTCTATTCTTTAGATGAAAGCTCTCCATCTGGTCCACAGTCAAAGGGATATCATATGGGAATGGTTGTCAGGATGGGGAAAATGGATCTCCCTTGTACCTGCCTGCCATTCTTTTCCACCATAATTAACTACAAACCCAGGCAAACTACTTAAAATAGTTTTTTCAGACACTAGCCACCAGGCAGGACACGAGAGAAGGAAGTGAGATCATAATGCTGGCTGGTAGCCTGGAGGTGGTGCCCATGTACACCACAGTGCACAGAATAGTGAGAGGGGGGGGGGAAGAGGACATTTGTAGAGACCAAAACATCTCAACTTTGTGGGGCAAAACACTAGAGAGAAGGGACCTACACAGAATAAGCACTGGAGATCTCAGGAAACCTCCTTCCAGATCTTGAACACTAGCTTGGGCATGCATGGGCTGAGTCTCAAGGCTGAAGATCGGCTTTGAATGTCTCCAGAGCTCACTCAGGATGGGGAAAAACCTGTGCTTCTACCTGCTGAGTGGAAATGGGAAGGCAAATCTACAGAGGCATCTCCTCTAATTTGTGTTGCTAAATTTGACCCAGACTAATAACTCCTCTATATATGCCCTTACAAGCTAGAAAACAAGTGGAGGAAAGATTATTGATGCTAAACTCCCTGTGTTCTGACTTACCCAGTATGATCTAGAAGGCATAATGCCCAGCATCCAGTTCAAAACACCATGAAACATGCAGAGAATCAAAGAAGCAATTTTCCACTATGTGGAAAACTTCAAGATAAACAATCCAAGAAATTACAAAATGAGTGTATTGACAGGTAAGAAAAAAAAGAAGTATCTTGGCCCATCCTTTCTCTACTCTCTAAACTCACTTGTAGATCAAGTAGATTCAAAGCCACAAGTCATATCTGTAGCTCCTGCTGAGGCCTGTACGTGCAACTCTCTCTTTCAGCCTGCACTTGCTTCTTTTGAAGTGCATCTAGTCTTCCTCACAATCAGTAAACTCACTAGTTTTTTTTCCCACTCTGACTCAGTCTGAAATTCTTTCTGAGACAGACATCTGGGATTTGGCTATCCCTAAGCAAACATCCTACAAAACTCTGAGGGGATCCCTCAGGCCCAAACTGCCAGCAACACTCAGTTGTGCTTCCTCCCAAAGTTCACAGCTTATAGGGATAAAATAAAAACAATACAGAAAGAAAATATCTGCAATAGTCAGATATAATCTTTGAGGAACATGATCTGAGTGTTCTTAGTGCCTCACTTAACTGTGCTTGGAAGGATAAGAATGTATTACTTAAATTGTTATATAGCTCAGCCTGGCCTCTAACTTGGGACCATTTTCCTGCCTCAAGCTCATTAGTGCTGGAATTACAGGTCCTGCCTGTCTGACTTTAAGATTTTATAGTCAAATATTCATGGTGAAATATTGAGAGTAGCTGTCAAGATGAAAATCAAACCAACCTCAGCCTGGCTGTGTATATGAGATAGACATTGAACTCCTGCTCTAGTACCTAAAACTGTGTGGTTGGGAAGCTAATAATTCTTGTCAGATCCAGACAAAACTGGATGGTCGCTCTTCACTGCTTCCGTCTGTGATGCGTGCTTTCCCAAAGACTTTTCCAAGGCTACAAAGAGATTTCTCCTTGCTCAATAGGAACTCTGGAGAATTGCACACCTCCCACACATGGAAGATTTCTGTAACAAAGTTTATTTTTTACGTTAAGACTGCAACAATTCATTAGCTGTTCTAGACATAACTCTTGCCCAACCAGGGTCATCTCTATCAGTGGGCTGATGCTAATTCCTGTTTTCTATTTCCAAGACCAGTGAACTTTGTTTCCTACTAGATTAAACAGATTTCTCCATTTTTGCCTCACCTCGGCCTCTGTGGATATGCCCATAATTTACTATAGCATGCATATTCCCAATAAGCATTATTGTTCGGAGAATCTCCATTGTGTAGTTTGGCGGTGACTCTGCATAGACTATTGATAGGGTCACTAAGACAGATGGGAAGAGCCAGTCCAGCACCCCAGCTCATGTGCTCGTGCCCCTGCCAGGCCCTGGCTCCAGCCACAGCGTTCTTGGCACAGGTTCAAGGCTGCCTTCTGAGCTGCCACATCCTTTCCAGGAATTTTCAGTAAATGAAAGAACAGTGTTGGTCCTCCAAGCTTGGCAGAAGTTTACTCTGAAACAGTGTGTATTCACACATCTATGCCCATCTCCATCCTCCAGGTCTCTCTGTGGCAGCTAGGGTACAAGCAATCAGTGTGTCTCTCAAAGCATGTGTGGCCCAGACTGTTTTTAGCCTGCCTGCTCTCAGCACCTGATGTGACGTCCTCCAGGCCATAGTCTCTGGGTAAAAGATAATTTAGATGAAAAAATATCTGCAAGCCAACCACTGCAAAGGATTTTGGAAGATTTACAAATAAGAAAATAGAAGAGCAGAAAATAGTTGGGTTCTATTTAAGTAGTTTTTAAAAAGGGAAACCTGACTTAGGCTTGAAATAGAATGAGGGAGAGGTACCCATGTTGCCTAGCAACCTTGCACCATTTGTGAACATGTAGCGCTGGTACTTGTGGCTCCATCCTGTCTTTTCAGAATGCAGATCATTTTGCAGGGCTATGAGTTGATTCAGTGTGAAGGGCTTTCATGACGCAAAAGAGGGCTGCTAATCAATAGGTAATTAATTTCTGTTTGGAAATAACTTGAAGTTTACAAAAAATGCAAAACGTTTTACAAGTAGTACAAAAATTTATACATAGATTCACATTTTATTTTGTCTTTTGTGAGATAAGGTCTTGCTATGCAGCCCAGAGCCTAGGCAGGCTTAGGTTTTGCTCATGTAGTCAAAGCTGGTCTTCTCTTGCCTCAGCCGAGTACTGAGATACAGACGTACACCACCACATCCATAAAGATTCATCTTTTGAACAACTTTTGTACCATTTGCTTTTATCATCATTTGCACACATCTGTGTTCTGCTTTGCTGATGACCCAGAACTTGTTATGTAGAACAGGCAGGCCTGCTTCTGCCTCCTATGAGCTAGGATTATAGGTACGTGTCACCCTACTACTCAGCTTCCTCCCACCCCTACAAGTTTTTTTTCCTGAACAATAAAATGCTGGATTGCCTAGATCATGATTTTTAGGCTTAAATATTGAGTTTCATAAGAATAAGAATGTTCTCTTATAAAACAACACATATATACATAGGTATATGACCATATAGCAATGAGCTGTTCTCTTATGTAACCATGCAATAATGACAACTAAATAAGTATATATTTACTTTTGTCTGATTTACTATGGATATTCATATTTTTGACTGACCTAATGTCCTTTGATAACAATATCCTTAATGTTTCCCTTCACTACTGTATCTAGAGCAGCACCAAGTATTTTATATAGTTTTCATGTCACTGTAATTTTGTAGGGTTGACCTAGAAGTCACGTTATAGCCCCAGGTAATTACTGTGTAATTAAAAGCATTTATAGAGGGAACCAGATGAGTGTTGTTTTAATTTGAAAATTGAATCAATGATAACTCCAGTTTTGGGGCACAGCATTCTGTCTGAAGAAGATTAAATCATAGAAACTAATTTATATGTGATGGAAATGAGAAATTGAATCCCATAAGAATTCAGTTGGAAATAAGGGATTGAATCCCATAAACCATAAGCTTGATGCTTACAATAGTTGTTTGTTTGTAAAAGATGTACTGATCTTTTAAAAATACAGTATCCTAGGCAACAGTCTCAAAAATTCAGATGTGGGCTGGAGAGATGGACCAGTTAAAGGCACTTACTTGCAAAACCTGACAGTATGGGTTTTATTCCCCAGTACCCACATAAAGCCAGATGCACAATGTGGAACATGTATCTGAAGTTCATTTAGAGCAGCAGGAGGCCCTGGACTGCCTATATTAACTCTTTCTGCCACTTTCTCTTTGTTTCTTTCTCTTTCTCTCTGTCTAAAATAAACAGATATATACTTTTAAAAATCAGATGTAATAAATCTGAAGATGAGGCCCAGGAATCTGTTTTTGTTTTGAGGTAGGGTCTTGCTCTGGCCCAGGCTGACCTGGAATTCACTATGTATTCTCCGGTTGGCCTCTGGCTCACAGCAGTCCTCCTGTCTCAGCCAAGTCAGTGCTGGGATTAAAGGCCTATGCCAACTTGCTTGGCAGGAGTCTGTTTTTTAAAAAAGATTTCTAGGTGATCATGATTATTGCAGGTGCTGTACCATAAGGTAAAAGGTAAGACATGCTACCTGTCTCAAGGAGGTCACACCATCCTCATGAAGCCTGACCTCTATGTTTATCCAAAGAGCAAGGACCATGAGATACACTTCTTGTGAGCCAAAGTGATGACATCATCCTGATGAGGGCTGATCTGTATATATGTCCAAATGACAAGGACTACAAGGTGACACATACTACCTGTACGCCAAGGTGATGACAGCATCCTGACGAGGGCTGATTTTTATTTACATCCAGAGGATAAGAGGCCTGCCTGCTCGGTGGGAGAGAACCATTCTTGACACTGAAAACCAAGTCAGAATCCTAGGGATAACATGACCATAGACTCCAGAGAGAAGCTCCCAATAGTCATTGGCCAAGAAGACGGCCCACCCCCATCAGAATATTTCTCAATTAACTATGCTTATCCTCCTTAATCCGTGGAAATTTTTTCCCCTCCCAGATGGGAGCAAAAACCAGGGAGAACCAGGATCCATCAATATAAGAAAAGATAGCTGGCTGCCTAGCATGAGAATAGCCACCTCTATCACATCTGCCAGGGCCCAGGAGACATTACAGTGGAATTGGCAATTTAAACATGAGTGCTATTCTCATTGCTAGCCTGACTACCTGTTCCCTTCTCCTTCCTCCACATAGAAGCTGAGGACACTCATAACTCATCAAAGCAGAAATCAAGAGGCTGCAGAGCTTAACACTAAAGTAGACTTATATCCACCAAGGCTCAGTGAACATTGTAAAAGAGCAGACAGAAAGATTGTAAGAGCCACATGGTAGGAAGGAGGATTCTGAGGCATTGTGTCCCACCCAGAGACTGATTGCTGCATCCATAAACCCATGGTGAATACCAGTAATCCCACTGAGAAGGACCATCAGTGGAATGGAGGCAGGGAGAGGGGATATAAGTGGAGAACAGGAGGGGAATGGGACCAACACATGGTTTGTCCATACAGTAACGTTTCTAATTTTTTAAAGAAAACTTTATTTACCAATAAAATGGTTGATATCAAAATGCATAGCTGGAAAAACACTAGTAAAAAAAAATCACAAGTTTTTCTTTTAGCAATGGGTCAATGAGTTAGTTCTATACTGACACTTCCAAATCTATAAGTCAAACTGAATATTTTCTTTTTATAAGTTTATTATCTCAGATGTTTTGTTATAGTTAGTGATGGAAAACTAACAATTCCAGATTATACTAATGAGCAAGGAAAAGAAGAAAGAAAAGAGGGTGGAGGAGGGGCTGAGGAGATGGCTCAGTGGGAAGAACATTTGCTGTGTAAGTATGATGACCCAGGTTAGTATCTCTAGAACCCAGGAAAACCTTGGCACAGGGTAGCAAGCATCTGATATCCCAGCCTTCCTGTGGCAGGATGGGAGGCAGACAGGAGAGACTCTGGAAGCTATGGGCCAGCTAGCTCTGAATACACCACTGGAACAGCGAGAGCCTCTTCCTCAAACAAGGAAGAAGGTGAAGAGCACACTCAGGGTTGTCCTTTGACCTCTACATGTGCACCAGCACTCACACATGCAAGTATGCACACACAGAGACACATCTTACACATACAAGGATAATAACAATCAATTATTAATAATATTTTTATAATAAAGAAAAAGAGGGAAGTGATATTGGGGAAAGGAGTGAGGGGACAATGGAAAAAGGAGTGGGAAGAGGGAAGGACTAGAGGGAGAAAAGAATAAGACCTCAGGAGACACCTCAGGTTTGTTTCTATCAGCCAGTGGAGAGGGTTGTTAGGGGCTTTGAGACTTGATGGTTCTCTAGATTGGACACAGTTATGTCTTTCAAGGTTTTTACTATTTTAAGCTCATCCTGTATCTGCCTGACCAACAACCCTGCTGTTGATTATAGTCTCTGCAGCTCCCAGGCCTCATCTTAGGTTCCACTGGCCTCAGACTTTTAGATTGGTTTCATTCAGGGTCATCCTTAAATCAGACTTGAAGGTGCCTAACCGACCCCATGTTCTATAAAGCATCTCACAGAATAGCCAGAAATGAGAGGTTTCTTTGTAAATGCCTAACCTAAGGGGAGAGAAACAGGTGAACTCCCTTTGACTTGGGTGCTTTGAAGGAAGGCAGAACAGGGCCCAATGGAGTCAGAGAAGTAAAAATCCACATAGGCTTCCTTAGTGTCAAAGACACCAGACCACTGTGGTTGTCAAATGGAATTTATCAAAGTGAGGGGGTCTGCCCTCCCATGGAAAGTAGTAAGCCCTTGAGAGATGGTCTTGAGTTGCAAGAGGTCCCTGTTTGCAACTGTGGCAGGAGGCCAAGGTCCATCAAGTCAGGGTTGGGCTTCAAGGTAAATGTTGAGGAAACTAGGAATTATTACATAAAATAAAGTAGCAATAATTGCAAAGGTTATATTTAGAATAACAAATACGACAGAATTGCAATCACATGTGAGGAAAAAATAACTAATAAAATTGCTACTATTTAGCTAAGAGCTTAAAGGTTATGATATCATGTCCTACATTGAATGAATATGGGTGATATTTTATTTCTACTCATACATAAAATGGTGCATTGCCTTTACCAGTATAATGTAATCCTGTCTGTGGAAACAAATAGCAAAAAGAAGAGGGTCCTCTGTGTCACTAGTAGGTATGGAACATACAAACCATGTACCAGTAATTATTTGGTGCAAAAAAAAATCCTCAAAGTCTCCAAGAGCAAGCAGGAATCACGTTTTCCTTTTAGTTTAAATGAAAGTTTGAGAACATATAAAACCATGATGCTTATTATCATGTATGGCTTCTTTTTGAAAATTACAGCCTTTATTTTCTAGAAGTAATCATTAATCTTTTTCCTTCCTCCATGAAACCATGCAATATTGAGAACTGGGACATAGTCCACAAATGGAGTAATAAGAGTGTAAGTAATAATAATCTGTCCTGAAAGTGGGGAAAATGCACAGGGCACATTCTAGAGGCAAATTATGCCTCACAGGATATTTTAAACCAATCTTTAATATGTGGTTTCATGGATAATTCAAAGACATGTTAGCCACGAGGTAAGGCAGGCAACTTAAAAGCAGACTCCAGTGTTAATGCATTTTCTTTTTTTATTATTGATATCTTTATTATCCAAAATTAGATACATTGTATGAGCAAATATTATATTTGTATCCCAATTTCCCTCCTCCCTCTCCCCAATCCACTGGATATCCTCCTCAGTGGGCATACTGGATCAATCTATGGGGTAGGGGGCTATGGATAGCACAAGAGGCAGCCAGGTTCTCCCCACTCCTTTGTGTATTGTTGCTGAGGGGGATGAGATCTCTGGATATTCTTCCCCACCATGGCTCTTACACTCTTTCTGCCCCCACTTCTGCTTGCTCAGTTCCCTGAGTCATGGTGGTGAATTTTAAGTCTGCTTTATTGTTGAGATCTTTAGGGTCTCTGTACTGCTGTTTTGTGTTGTGTTGGAAATCAGTGTCTGTCTCACTGACTTATCCTGGGTTGACTGATTGGCTGTGGTTATAGGTCTCTTGCTTATCCCACCACTCTCTTAAGGGTTTCATTTGGGGCCTACATAATAAGCCTGGGGTGGTTCTTTCCTTGCCGGAATGTCAGCCATCCACCTGTGGTTCATTGGTGGAGTTGGAATGATCCCAGCTCTCTCACTGCCTTCTGAAAAATACAAACAGAATCTCCATTGGAGAGTGAGATCAGTATAGGTTAAATGAGATACACATTTCTAATTTGGCAAGATTCTATTGGGATTAGCCTCTCTGTAGTTTTCTGGTAATGGGAATATTTCCTGGGAGCCCAAGTTTTTGGTTCCCATAGGATTTTGCCCTGAGTCCCAATTCCAGTTAAGGGTTCCTTGTCACTGAGAGGATTTCTTGGCCAATTTGAAAGCTGTTGATTATCCCTCCCCCCCCCAGGTTTTTGTTCCTCTATTGCACCAGTGATCACTTCTTGGCTTGCTGATCTCTCCCAGAAGGAAGTGTGTCCAGCCTTCTCATGCCAGCAATTTGCATTTTATATCAGTGATCTCTGCTTTCTCCAAATATCATTGACCAATTTCCCCTGGCAGCTTATGTAACACCTTCCAGCACTGCACTTGCTACAATTTGGGGGCTGGTTACCATTCTGGATCTTGCAGGATCTCTCGGTGTTTTTCAATAACTTTCTGTGGTTTCTTCAACAATAGGATCTTACCTTTGGCCTGGCAAGGATATGCAAGATCTTTGACAGAATCATGTCTTGTTTTGGGGACCTTGTGGATCTCTTTGATCAACATCTCGGTGTGGGAAGAATTCAATGACTGGGACAGGGAGTTTAAGGTCTGATCAATTTTTCATGGGGTTAGGCTTCCTCCCCTTCTATTCATGGCCCCTCTTACCAGGTGATGCCCACTTCTTCCTTGAAAGCTTATGGTATGAAAAAAAGGATTTTATAATTTTGATTCATTATTGTTTATCTTATTGTATAAGTCCTCCTCCCCCCCCATTCCTTCCACCTCTTTCACAGTCTCTCATTTCCTCTGTCAGGTTTGCTTAGATTTCAAGCTTATCCTGGTTAGGAGCCACATATGAGGGAGAATATGCAGTTTGACTTTCTGTTCCTGTGTGAGTTTACTAAGTAAGATCTGCTTCAAGTCTGTCCACTTTTCTTCAAATTTCATTGTCAGTTTTCCTTTTCACTGAGTAGAATTCCATCATGTGAATGTAATACAACTTTGATAGCCATTCTTCCAGGGATTGGCATTTGGGCTGATTCCAATTCTTGGCTTTTTTGAATTGAGCTGCAATATACATGGTTGAGCAGATGTCTTTTTGCTGAGGTCTGACATCTCGAGGGTAGATGCCTTATAGAGGGATAGCTGGGTCCATTGGTAGCTCTATATCCATTCTATTCAGGAGTCTCCACACTGTTTTCCATAGTGGTTGAACGAGTTTGCAATCTCACCAGTAGCGAATGAGGGTTCCTTTTTCCCTGAATCCTTGCCAGCAACGATTGTTGGATTTTTTGATGATTGCCATTCTGACTGGAGTTAAGGTGGAATCTCACTGTAGTCTTGGTTTGCATTTCCCTGATGATTTAAGGATGCTGAGCACTTTCTTAAGTGAAAATTGACCATTTGTGTTTCCTCTTTTGTGAATTCTCTGTTGAGATCAATGCCCCATTTTGTGAGAGGGATGATTGATTTTTTTATTATTTATTTTTAAAAATTCTTTGTAAGTTCTAGATATTAGACATATGTGTTATAGCTAGCAAAAATCATCTCCCAGTTTGATGGTGGTCTATTGGCTCTGAGTAGGGTATATGTCTATACAGAAGCTTTTAAGCTTGATGAGGTCCCATTCATTAAGTGATTGTTACACTTTCTGGGCTACTGGAGGATGTTTGTTCAGGAAGTTTTTCCCTACTCCTATCTCATAGAGAGTTCCTCCTATCTTTCGTTCCATGGTTTTTAGGGTTTCAGGTCTTATGTTGAGGTCTCTGATCCATTTGGAGTTGATTTTTGTGCATGGTGAAAGGAGTGGGTCTATTTTCATTTTTCACATGTATTTATCCAATTTGTCCAGCACCATTTGCTGAAGATGCTATCATTATGCCAGCAAAAATTGTCGGCATCTTTGTCAGAGATGAAATAACTATAGTTACTTGAACTAAGAGCAGGGTCTTCAATTCTATTCCATTCATCTGTCTGCCTGTTTTTATGCCAGTACCATGCTGTTTTTGTTACTATGGCTTTGTCTTTATGTCAGGAATGGTGATACCTCCTGAGGAAGGTTATTTATTTATTTATTTATTTATTTATTTATTTATTTATTTATTTATTTATTTATTTACTAGGATAGCTTTGGCTATCTGAGGCCTTTTGCCCTTCCAAATAAATTTTGAGATTATTTTTTTTCTATGTCTATGAAGAAAGAAGCTGGGATTTTTATTGGCATGGTACTGAATCAGTAAATTGCTTTTGGAAGGATTGCTATTTTTACTATATTAATTCTCCCTATCCAGGAGCATGGAATATCTTTCCATCTTATCACATCCTCCTCTATTTCCTTCTTGAGCATTTTAATGTTTTCATTTTAAAAGTCTTTCACATCCTTGGTTAATAATATTGCAAGGTATTTGATTTTTGGAGGCTATTGAAATTGGTACAATCTCTCTGATGTCTTTTTCTGTATGTATATCATCTGCATATAGGAAGTGTTCTGATTCTTCTGTGTTAATTTTGTATCCTGCCACTTTGCTGAAGGAATTTATCACCTTTAATTTACTGATACTATTCTTTGGGTCTGTTATGTATAGTCATCTGCAAAGAGGGATAGTTTTACTTCTTCCTTTCCAATTTGTATCCCTTTTATGCTTTTCTCATCTTATTGC
Source organism: Zapus hudsonius (assembly GCA_004024765.1). NCBI lineage: Eukaryota > Metazoa > Chordata > Mammalia > Rodentia > Dipodidae > Zapus > Zapus hudsonius. Next base: position 1,131 of record PVHP010027360.1, on the reverse strand, counting down.
TTGGGCTAGAACTTCAAGCACTATGTTGAAGGACACTGGTGAGAGTGGACACCCCTGTCTTGTTCCTGATTCAAGTGGGAACTCCTTGAGTCTTTCCACAGTGAGTATGATTTGGGCTTTAGTAGTTTTGTATATTGCCTCTATTATGTTGAGTCATAAGCCAAATATGCCTAGCATTTTGAGAGTTTTGAACATGAAGTGGCGTTGAATTTTGTCAACGGCCTCCCTGCATTGGTTGAGATGACCATATGGTTTTTTGCTTGAGTATATTAATGTGGTGGATTACATTAATTGAATGGTTTTAGTTCTATGGTGAAGGTTTGGTAGAATTCGGCTGAGAATCCATTCAGTCCTGGACTTTTCCTTTTCTGGAGGTTCTTGATTACATTTTCAATCTCTGTGGATGTGATAAGTTTATTTAGGAGCTTTGTCTGCTCTGGGCTAAGCTTTGGTAGGTGGGTGATGAGTGGGCTGGGTGGGGACAGGCTGACACTGTTGTGTCCCTGTAGGCGCAGGAAGGATGGGATTTGGGATCACACTACACATGCTTAGTCATTGTGAAGGAGACAGAAACACAAGAAAGAACCAGAAACGAGCTGCCTGTCAGCCTGGACCTTCTGAGTGGCACCCTGTGTCCTAGGAAAACAAGCCAATGTGTCACTTCTTTCTTCCGGCATCTTGGAGATGAGCTGGGGAGTCTGTGGGGTGCCACGGTGAGGCAGTGTGGGTGTCCCAAAGTGAGCTGGGGGTTCCTGTCTGGCACAGAGATAAACTGAGATAGGCTCAGTCCTGGGCCAACCTCCAGGTGTCCCCAACCACAGTCTCTGAAGTAGGTGTCCAGGAATCCATCAATTTCTTATAGGTTCTCTAATTTTGTGGAGTAGAGGTTTTAGAAGTATGACCCTATGATTCTTCTGATTTTGTTGGGGTCTATTGTGACCTCTCCCTTATCATTTCGATTTTGTTGATTTAGGCCTTCTCTGCTTTTTGTTTAATTAGATTGGCCAAGGGTTTGTCAATCTTATTTATTTTTTCAAAGAATCAACTCTTTGTTTTATTGATTTTTAAAATTGTTTTCTTCATTTCCAATTCATTAATCTCAGCTCTGATCCTAATTATTTCTTTTAAAAA
>PVHP010027359.1:0-23917 GCA_004024765.1 Zapus hudsonius | reverse complement strand
TTTTTTTTTTTTTAATATATATTTATTGTCCATAATGTGTTACATTATTTAGTGGGCAAACTATGCGTTGTTATCCCGAATTCCCCAATTCCCCCCCTCCCCATCCCTGATCAGTTGTATATCCTCCTCTGTGGGCTGTCTGTATTAGTCCTTGTGGCAAGGTATCCTGTATATCTTAGTACTCATCTCAGTCTTCCTGGCCCAAGTGTGTTGTCACTGATGGGTGTCATGCCTCTGGCATGTCTCCTTTTTTTGCACTTAACATTTCATTGTTTTGAGCAAAGGACGTGTTTTCTCATATGGTTACATTTATTTACCTATACTCATGTTGGATAGATATTTGGCTTATTTATAATTATTTGCTATCCAGAAGAATACTGTGTGATAAATATCTTTAAAACTATCTATTTGTATACATGTACAAGAGATGTTTTTGTTTGAACTACTAGCAAATTATTAAGTAAAAACACTAACTTTTGCATAGAAATCTGGATTTTTTTCATCTTTCTTTTTTTAATATTTTATTTATTCATTTTTTAAGCAGAGAAATACAGACAGAGAGAGAGAGAGAGAGAGAGAGAGAGAGAGAGAGAGAGAAAACACCAGGCACCAGGGCCACCACCTTGTGGGTCTGGCGTATGTGGGTACTGGGGAATTGAACCCAGGGCCTTAGGCACTGGAAGCAAGTGCCTTATCTGCTGAGCCATCTCTCCAGCCCTCATCTTTCTTTAAAAAATGGAAAAGTATAATAACACGGATCCCTTATGAGCTCAACAAAGTCTTGTCTAGAATGGAACAGGCACTGGGCAGGCCCTCTCCAGACTGCCAGTGTGTATCACTCAATCCTGGAGCCAGAGGCCTGAAATATGTCTTCCTGGGCTAAAAACAAGGTGATGTGTGGGGCTTCATTCCTTGTGTAGGCAGTAGAGGGAGGCTCGATTTCCTTGTCTTGTGTAGCAGCATGGAGCCTTCTGACATTCCTTCACCCTTCCCTTCTTCAAAGCCAGCAATGTCTTTCTCAAACTCTATCAAGTGAGCCCCGATCCGTCTGCCACCCTCACTCACCTTTAATAAAAGTTCTTTTTTTTATTGTCCATAATGAGTTACAATATTTAATGGGCAAACAATGAGTTGTTATCCCCAATGCCCTTCCTCCCCATCCCCAATGGGCTGGATATCCTCCTCTGTGGACCATCTGGATCAGTCCTTGGGGCAGGGGACCATGGATAGCCTAGTGTGTTGTTACTGAGGGGGGCCATGCCTCTGGATATTCTCCCCCACCAAGGCTCTAACAATCTTTCCACCCCCTCTTCCACTCAGTTCCCTGAGTCCTGGTGGGTGAGTATTAAGGCTGTTCTATTGTTGAAGACTTAGGGGTCTCCGTACTACTGTTTTAGGTTGTGTCGAAAAATCACTGGTGTCTGTCTCACTGGCTTATCCTGTGTTGACTGATTGGCTGTGGCTATGGGTCACTTGTTCATCTCATCATTCTTTGCGGGGTTCCATATGGATCCTCTGGGGTGGCTCATCTCTTGCCAGAATCTCAGCTATCAGCCTGCGGTTCGTTGGTAGGGTTGGATGAGCCTCAGCTCTCTCGCTGCCTTCTGAAAGATACAAACAGAATCTCCATCAGAGAGTGAGATCAGTATGGGTTAACTGAGATACACATTTTTGAATTAGCTAGATTCTATTTTTAGTAGTCTCTCCTTTGGTCGCTCACATAGTGCATCTCTCCTTGGGGGCCCAGAGTCCAGCTTCCAGTGCATATCGCCCTAAGTCCCCAGTTCCAGTTAAGGGCTCCCCCTCACTGAGTGGAATATTTGGCCGAATTTAAAAGCTGTTGATTGTCTCCAATAAAAGTTCTAATTGCTTCCTATCAACCCAGGTACTCTGAGCAGCCTCCTATTTAAAGTTAGCTCATTGGCGACCTAAATCACCACATGAATGGCAAGGCATGCTCATAGGTTCTGGTGATAAGGACATCTTTTAGTGACAAGGACAGACATTCTGCCTACCACTCAACAACTCAGAAAGGCCACCTAGCTTGTCGGTTTCTGTCCTACAGCATCGATACGTTGGTTTTCTATTACAAACATAACATAATTGCTTATGAGTCACATTAATAACAACTCATAAAATATCCCCCATAGGTTTTGATATAAATCACAAGATTTGATAGTATTAAGCAATGAGTCTATTATTTGAAATACTTATTACTTTCTGTGGGCCATGCTATTGGTAAACATCTTATAAATCTTATGGAGTCAGTTTAACTCCTTCTCAACTTAATGCTGTTTGAGGAATAGTTCAGAGTGGTTTAATATTTGAGCCATGTTGGTAAGACCTAGACAGACTCCTGACTAACAGTGTGTGATGTAGTTATTTTTGCTTTCTTCTTAACAGAATTCAACTGCTCATTCACTTGTGTCAAACATTCTCACAATTAGAACATGGAGAAATGGTCAGCAAATCTTTCACATGCATTGAGAGTGGACACCAGTCTTTAATAATTGAACAATTAAACAATGCCAAGGGAAGATCCTTCACGTCCCAACACACTATAGTACTACCAAACCTTAAACAATAATATCAAAGGACTGCTATTTTGTGTTTTGATTAGATGGTCTCATTCTCTTTGCATGCCTGAATTTTCCCACCAGAGAACTCTTCCAACTTTTAGAGAAGCAAGAATAGCTGTTAGGAAAGTCTGATAATTCTCCTGTCAGTGTTGCCTCCCTTTTAAGCAAAGTTGGTATGTCTTTCACAGACTCATGTAATTAAATCATAGGTCCTATCATGTCATACTGTTGCTGCTGTAGAACCTTTAGGAGGTGGGGCCTACCTAGTGGAAGTAGACCCCTCAGGGGTGAGCATTTATAGATGATAACCTGGCTCCTAGTTATGGCTTCTCCCTGCTTCCTGGTCAGGCAGGATATGAAAAACCACTGTCCTAAACTTCTGCTACCATGGACAGAGCTACTCACCTTCATGCCTTCCCCAGGGTGATGTACTGAAATCAGGAGCCAAAATAAACCTTTCTTCCTTTAAGCCGCTTCTGCCTGGTTATCGCAGTGACGAGAACATAGCTAAACCGCAAATGTCACCTAGACATGTGACCAACCCGGCCTCACCTCCTGTCCTGCCAATCATCTGGATTGTTCCGTCTCTGCCAATATCCCTCACCCATCGTTTTCCCTCAGCAATGCTGGGTCCTAGAAGCCATTTAAATACCATGTATGTTCTTCACTGTAGGGATTATCTATAATAAGCCAGCAAAGGCTACAAAAATCATTTCTCTATGAGTTTTTTCTAGTATCCAAGGTCAGCCACTTCAGGGATAACCAATTACCTCGGAATATCTGGAACTGAAGAGATTCCTGAGATGTGGGACTCACTCAAAAACCAGAATAGGGCCTGGCCAATAGCCACAACCCTGCATCTTTAACGAGCTCAAGAATCCTTTCCTTTCCCCATTTCAGATCTCATTCCCATTCCACACATTCACGTCTCATTACTATGCTGCGCCCCCTTATGAAGATGACTGTGTTTTTATAGAGAGCACTGAGATGACCAAGTCCTTCCAAATTTAAATTGGAAATAGACCATAGAACAAAGAGACATCACTTGAAAAGGCCAGAGGACTGCAATGAGCCTGCATAAGGTGAAGCTGAGCTTAATGAATTCACCATGGTCCAGGAACTGATCTTTAGCTTTCAAGAACAAAAAAAAAATTTAATTTGTCAGCACACTGACTCATTAATCAAGCCCTCAAAGACTAATATTGTTTACCAGAAAGCCCATATATTCATTTCTGAGAGGCAGCCCCATCCAGAAGATGCATTCATGTCAGAATGCCAATGCATTCTCTTCCGGTGAAAAGTGACAGAAAGAACCCGATCATCATCCCAAGGCCACTTTATTAATGCTTAATTTTATAAGCATGGCTGTCAAACAGAGCCGGAATCTGATCCATCAGTCAGATTGGCACAGTGTGCCTGAATAAATAGATAAGTGGGGAGTCCGATGATCAAAAGATTATACGTGTGACTATTATCCTGAATAAGAAATACAGAGAATCTTGGAAAAATATCTTCCAGCAAAGATAATGTGAGGGGCTGTCACCTAGTGAACCATGAAATGCACAATTCACACATGAGCATATAATCAGTGTGTCCATCCAACACTTTGTAGTCAGCCCCTGTCCTCAGCATAACACTGGGGCTTACCAAAAAGAAGGTAGTTCTAAACCCCATGGCGTAGGACCAATTACTTATGACTTGTCATCCTCTCCTGGACCAGCTTCATGATATTTCTCAACCCCGAATTTACTAAATTCTTCCTTTTTCTCTTTGATACCTGAGTTTCTCATCCTCTTCCAGGCTGATATATTCTATGATTCTGCCTCTGACCTCTTCTCACCTCGCTCTGCGTGTTCTTTACACTATCACAAGTATTGGCCATTCCTGTCTGTATCATTATGCCAACATTCACACCTCGAGCCACAGCCTCCCAGCACCAACCTGTCCACCCATTGCCTACAAGGCACCTTTACTTGACTCATGGGTACCAAAATCCTAACATAACCAAAACTTACACTGTTTTTCCTTTCTTTCTTTCTTTCTTTCTTTCTTTCTTTCTTTCTTTCTTTCTTGCTTGCTTGCTTGCTTGCTTGCTTGCTTGCTTGCTTGCTTGCTTGCTTTCTTTCTTGCTTGCTTGCTTGCTTGCTTGCTTGCTTGCTTGCTTGCTTTCCTTTTCTTTCCTTTTTCACTTTGTTCTTATTTCGGTTTTTTTGTATTTTTTGAAATAAGGTCTCCCTCTAGTTCAGACTGACCAAGAACTCACTCTGCAGCTCAGACTGGCCTCAAACTCATAGTGATCCTACCTCAGCCTCTGACTTATTGCCACCATGTCTGTTCTCCCTCTTTCTCCTTTGTCTTTCATAACTTTACAAAGACATAGAAAATCCTCAACAACAGAAAACATCTTTGTTTCTCATGCTTGTCACTTACTTCACCATAGCCTCCGGGAATCTGCCCCAGATTAAATCACTTTATAGGACAGTCCTAAAACAAAGCTATCTTGGCTCTTTGGATATGCTCTTTTCCATGAACGACTCCAGGGGTTCAGGTTATCCTTGGTCAGCAATGTCTCCTTTACTCACTCATCATAACACTGAGACAGACAGTCACTCATCTCTGAGATGTGACTCACTGTGGTTTCAAACTTATTATTGGAAGTAATGCAAAGGGCAGGGAAATGTGTTTCATTTCTTTGGAGGGAAGAAAGGGGTGTTTACAGTAAATGAAGAAAGCGTTCCCCAAAACCCTCAAATATTCAAATCATGATGATTTTCTGCTCTTGATGTTCAGATTACAACTGATAAAATTGGCCTTTAATAACCTCCTTAAAATTTTGTCATCGTCCACAGAGTGTAAGACCCATGATGCAGAAGGTAGTAATGTTGGCTGTATTTCCAATCCCCATTCCTTGGCATCACTCCAGATCCTAATGTCAGAATCTCAGAATTACTGGAGGTTTGGATGCAGCAGCAGTATTTTTATCAACAGCTGAGACAAGACCAATATGTAGCCAGTATGGAGAACCATTGGTTACAGGCACAGCAACGTGGATTATTTTCTTTTATTTGGAATTAAAAGGCAATAATAAAAATCTCATGTCATTCTGGGATTGGTTGAAGTTTACAATTGGGGATAACAACTCATTGTTTGCCCACTAAATAATGTAATTCATTATGGACAATAACAAAAAAAATATTTTTTAAATTAAAAAAAAAGTTTACAATTGAGAGAGTTTTCAGCATCTGAGTTTTTATGGCTCTTCAGCTACTGAGCTTCACCTGTTCCTCAAAGATTGAAGATGATCAATCCTGTCCAGAACATCCCTTTCATGGAAGGCCAGGTACTGGTTATTGAGACGCACGTTCTTATTCATTCTTTGTGCCCTTTTCTATAACCGCAATATGAATAATATTGGAATTGAAAATAGAAGGGGGACTTTGGGGAAGGGGAGCAGTGCGAGGGGAGGGGAGAGGAAATACTATGGGGGAGGAATATGGTGAAGGTAGATGATATACTTGAATAAAAAACGTCATTAGGAACCCTCCCCCCAAAAAAATTTTGTTTGTCATCTTGTCTCAAGGTGCCTATGGAATGTGTTATTCCTTACACCTTAACACGTCAGCCAAGTTCCATCTCATCTACTCATCATACTATTATATGATATATATAGATATATATATATATATATATACTTTGACTAAAAGTGACACCCCAGTGAACCCACCCTCTACAAACTCTCAAACATACCAAAAAACCTTCCTCACAAAGATTCCCATGGACAAAGTTCAATTGAACAGTGAAAGAGTGGAAACTTCAAATGTTTAATATGATGGAAATGGGTAATTAAATGATGGAAACACCACCCAAGAGAGCCCACAATTCCATTAGTATTTGAACTATCACAGAGATATTGTTAGGTGATTATGGCGAGCTCAGAAAAAGTTTATATATGCAAAAAGGCCCTTGCACAGAAAGTGGAAGTACATAAATTAATTAAAATGTTAATAGTTTTCTTCAGATGATGACATTTTCTGTTCATTATTCTTCCCTTCCAATTCAAATTTTCCATAATAACTACTTATCATTTTCATAATAAAAATAAAGCAACGTTTTAACTATCTGCTCACAGAGTCTCACTCTACATAATAAAAGACAGTTATCTCCATAATAGGCTTAAGGGCATTTTCTTTGAACTTGAACCCCTTGCTGGAGTAAACAGAAGCTTCTCAACTGTCTCCTCTTTCTTCTTTTTTTCAAATAGAAAAGTAGCCTGGCCACTGAGTATTTCAAGAATATGCACAAAGAAACCTAACAGCTGGCAAGGAGACAGTGAGCTTTCATCTCAGTGCCCAAGAAGGACCCTTGAGGAGTAAGTGAAAAGAATCAAAAGCTGGATAATTTTCCAATATTTTCTTAATCACAGTGTTTTGTAAAGGCAGGAAGAACCTGCAATCTTCATTTTTGTCTTCCATGTGGAAATTAGAGCGATTACCCTCTCCATGTTTATCACGTGCAAAATTAGTCCACCTGCCGGCCTCAATCGGCCACGGCTCTACTAACTTTATGAATATAAATAACACTTTATGAAAATAAATAACACTGGCAAGTTCAGCACACTGAACAACTGGGCTTTCTGTTAAAAAATTACTTGTAGTGCTTTTACATTTTGTCTTTCCTAGTGGAATTACTGAAGACTAGTTCAGCCTTTAAACATTTTTAATTGGCATGGTTATTGACTCTCACTTGCTTTAGGTGCATTGTATATCTGACATCTGGTGTCAAAATGCTAACCTTTGACCTACGGCCCCAGTAGGTAACTGCCTTCCGTTATGAGCAAATGCCACTAATGCGATTGAGTAGCGAGTATTCAAATCAAATGCCTTCAGACCTTCTTGATAATCTAAAATGGTAATTATATGCATTAGTGATGGGCTCTGACAATGAAGCTATTAATTTTTTTTTAATCTGAAGTGACCTTTTCTTCTCTTTCTTTGCAAAAATGGAAAGAAACTGCAATTAGACGATCAGGACCGTGTTATCATCATTCGTCTTCTTTCAATCCAAAACAGTAGGAGAGAAAGAGAGAGAAAGTCCCAAAGTTCTTTAATTGGAACTAATTGCTACTGACCTAGAACAACTTTGGCAAAGCTCAAGATATCAGACAATAGGGTGATTCATGCCTTCATCTCATAACAAGAGTGTTGCTCATTCCCTTCTCAGAATTGGTCCAATTTTGTTTTCCTTAACTAAAAACATTTGCCTGTAGATGAAGAATCCTGTTTGCTCAATGATGAGCCCGCTACTTACAGCACAAGAAAATATGGCTGGGGAAGAATCTGAAAGTTCATAGAATCTGAGAAGGGCTTTCCTGACTTCTTGTAATGTTGTGATATGTAATGTTGTGTATTGAAGGCCACCATTACTTAGTGAGGTACACTGAGAACATAAAATCCTTGTCTCTGAGGACGTCCTCTGCTTTGGTAATATGTCGCATCCAAGAGTGTTTATCACATGCACCCAGTAGGCAAAAACAGAGGTCAACTATAAGACGCCCTAGGTTTTCCAGAGCTTATAACCTCAAGTTTGAAACAAATATATCTACAAGATATCTACAAGAGACTAAGAAGAATGACGAAAGAAAGACTTAAACTAGTCCAAGTTAAGTGGGGCAGTCTTAATATTAAGTGAATTAAAAATATGAAAATCTTAGAAAGCTCTTTATTCATTTTCAAGCAGAGAGAAAGAGAACACCGGGTCTGGCTTATGTGGGACCTGGGGAATTGAACCCGGGGCCTTAGGCACTGGAGGCAAGTGCCTTAACCGCTGAGCCATCTCTCCAGCCTAGAAAGCTCTTTGGTTCTCAGAAAGACTTCGCAGAACTAGCAGCTTGCTTTGGGATGAGTGGAGAAACGCCTGCTGATGACATTTATAAGACCTGTCACCTGCCTCCATGTGGGCTTTGCTTACTCTCTGGTTCTTCTTGACATTTAAATACATGTTCCAATCATGTGGACCTCAATGAGGAAAGCAAATGCTAGAGAAACTCCTATGAAAAATCATAGTCCTCAACCTATGGCCCTTCATGATGGAGAAATGAGCAATTGGCTTGGATCAGGCAAAGGAAAAAGGCTTCAGCAAATCCAAGGGAAAAGCTACAGAAGCGCATCTGTGACCGCTTGAAGGTAAAAGCATCCTCTCCTTCTTGCTTCTTGCTAACGTTCAGATGCTTATAGCCTCTTAACCTCACCATTCTTAGGGCCAGAGACAGCCAGCCCTCTGCACTGCCTCATTCATACACACACAGGACAGGCAAGCCAGTGAGCCCTTCACTATATAAATTACAAGGAAGAGTTTTTTTCCAGTAGATTCTCAGCAGCCAGAGGCTTCACAGAATCTCAAAGATCTAAACTATCTTCAATATTTAAAATGCTTAAATATATATCACCTTATTGTACCATTTCAGAAAAGAATTTCTTTTGGTGTGTTTTGGGTTTAATCTCTTGGTACTAAATGCTTTTGCTTTTCTTGGTTAACCCACGTGAAAATCATCTCTGGCTTTTAAAATTATGTAATATTTTATTTGATTATGTAATAAAAATTGTAATATTATTTTTTTGATTAAAATCATTCAGCCCTCTGCATTTGCATTGTGGGGCTTTCCTTTCTCCTCTCTCTCTCTCTCTCTCTCTCTCTGTCTCTCTCTCTGTCTCTCTCTGTCTCTCATCTCCCTAAGATGTAAACTTGGAATAATAAATTCTTTTCAAGCTACTTGATTTGTTGAGAATGTCTCCAGAAAACACCATCAAAAAAGAGATAGTAGCCAGGCATGGTGGCACACGTCTCTAATCCCAGCACTCGGGAGGCAGAGGTAGGAGGATCACTGTGAGTCTGAGGCCACCCTGAGAATACATAGTGAATTCCAGGTCAGCCTGGGCTAGAGTGAGACCCTACCTCAAAAAAACAAAAACAAAAAATAGAAAATAAATTAATTGTAAAAATTCTATTTATGCTTTCTTTTGTTTTTAGAAATTGCGCATAGCATTTGTTCTCTCCCTCTACCCCTCCCTCCCTTTCTCCCTCCTTCACTCTGAATCTCTCTCCCTCCTTCTTCCTCTCTCTCCCTTTCCCATTCCCTCTTTCTTTCTCTCTTCGATATGAGGTCAAACAAATGAACTGTGGAGTTCAAAGAAAGTTTCCCAAAATGGGGATGGGATACCGAAGACTGACTTTCCATTTTGGCAAAATGACTATTCCTGTCATTTCTCTCTAGTCCAAGGATATTCTTCTCTGATTTTCATTTCCATGACTTATATTCTAATTTTCCCCAGTGCCAACCATTTTCCCTGAGCTTCTCTCCAGACTGGCCTGGAGTCGTTACCTGTACCAAAGTCATCTGCTAGAGTGCTAAGGGGAACCGGGAATGTAGTGCCAACACTTGCTGAACAAGAAGGGCTGCTTCTGTGACAATAAATCTAACCAATGAAACTAAACAGAGACGTCAGCAAAGTATTGTTGAAATTATACCCTCAACACTACCTCTTTGTCAGTTACTAAGGTAAAAACATTTTGACCTCCAGTTCTTAAGTCCACCCATCACAATAAATGTGAGGACTGGAAATTCCCAAATTGTATGTCTCGATGGCTCAAGTTCATCATTCCACTGCTGACACCACCACATCCCGCTGCCAAATCAAAGAAGCAGTGACACAGAAGGCCATGAAGACATGATGTGCTTGTCACAGTGGGTAGCCTATTGTATCCATGATCACTGAGCTGCGTCTCAATATCAAGGCTAAATTCCTCTGTGGTGGTTTGAATGTAAAATGGTTCCCAGAGCCTCATGTGCTTGTCATTAATCCGCATGTGTAATCCAAAAATGATGGATTCCTTGGGTGGGGGGGGGTGAAAGAGGTGTCACTGGACAGACCATGGGTGCTGTGGCTGGACCCCACATGCTGCATGGAACTCGCTCTCTGCTCCTTCCCTGCTGATATGGAGATGTGTCACCCAGCGGTCTGCTCCTACCATGCTTGGCTCACCACGATGCAGCCCCCTAGAAACTGTAAGCCAGAAATAAACCCTTTTTTTCCACAAGCTACTTTCTGCTTGGGTGTTTTGTCCCAGCAGCAAGAAGGTAATTGCAACAATGAGTTGTAGCATTATTGTTCTCTTCAGGTTCAAGATGCTAATCATTTCACAAATGGCAAAACAAACCAATCTTTTCTTTATCACTTTTCCAGATCTCATTGGTAAAGAAATATTTGAAGCCCAAATCAGGTATTCAGCATAGGTGAAGGAAAGAGCTCTAGAAATGATAACTACACACTTGCACGTGTTCTCATTAATGAGACAACTGAACTTCATGGAGAGAGAAATACAATGGCCTTCCCAAGCGTCAGAAAAAAATAACAATAGTAATAACTTTTTAAAAATATTTTATTTATTCATTTTCAAGCAGAAAGATACAGAGAGAGGAGAGCTAGAGATAGAGATAGAGATAGAGATAGAGATAGAGATAGAGATAGAGATAGAGATAGAGATAGAGAGAGAGAGAGATAGCACCAGGACCACCACCTTGTGGGCCTGGCTTATGTGGGTCCTGGGGAATTGAACCCAGGACCTTAGGCACTGGAGGCAAGTGCCTTAACCGCTGAGCCATCTCTCCAGACCCATAACTTTTCATTTCATAAGCTTCATTCTTATAATTTACTTCCACTTGAAGAAACATTTCATAAGGGAAAAATAAAGTGAATTACTTTTGTTATTAAGACTATAGAAAGTACTTTAAATTAATAAATATCTATAATCATTAACTTTTTCTGAACAACATCTTTGAAAGAAAAATTATTACCTTAAACTTTGCTTTTCAAAGAAGTAACTGAAACGCTGAGGTTGATAAATTAATGAAAGTAGAAGAATGATCAGTCTCATGAAAAATAAAATTTAATAATGCAGAACAAAAACAATGCAATATGAGTTTGAGTGTATTTCAAGATTTTTGTCTGATTTTAAAAGTTCCCTGTCATTGTGATGGTGTCATTTCTTAAATCCAAGCCTAAGATCTGACAAATTCTAACAGAAAGCTGGAAAATCATATGAATCATACAGCGATATTCCCGAGGTAAAATGCTACTTTAATTATACAGAAAATAAAGCGCTTTGTCTTCTCTCTTTTTCATTTGAATAAAAATAAAATCCTACTGAATAATTCTATTCTTTCCCCATTATGTTTACATTCACTTGTCACCTCTGTGATTAGAAGCACATTAATTCTTTTTTTTTCTCCATTCTGATTCAGGATTAGTGACTAAAGTTCTTAGGAAAGAAGAAACTTCAAAATGCAGATAATGTTTTCTTGTTGGCTGTAGCTTTTAAGCTCATAGCACCAAATATGAAAATATTGCTTTCATATTCACTGTAATAATACTTTTGTATACATGATATTACCAAGTCCTCTCTCTATGTGAATATTCTGTTTGAAAAGCCAAAAATGTCAATGATGGTAGGGGAAAAAAATTAACCTCTCAAAAAATCTTGTAATAAAATTGACAAAATAGTCATTGCTTAGACAGTTGAATGAGAGAATACAGAATGCAAAAGACATAAAACAGGGGTCAAAACAATCCTGTGTCAGAATAGATATAATTTATCTCTTTTCCTTAATAGATCTCTTTTGCTTCTTATTTTTACGAGGTTTCAGGTTTCGTAACTTTTTTTTAACCTTGAAAAAGTTGCCATTTTTTAATTGTCAGTGGGGGGGCTTGAATATAATTGTAGTTATTAAAATCATTTGGCTAAGAACTAAGGCAAAGCAATCATCAATCATCGTGAGGTCTTGAGGAATTTGTCACAGAGCAGAAGTGACAGGCCCAGCCAGGAATGAGAGGCAGAGGTGCTACAGAAACCATCCAAGGTGGAGCCTGACATAACCCCAACCTTTCTTCATGCCAATTGCTAGTCAGCAGCTCAAACACCCCTCAGGTATAAGAGGAGAAAAAACATACATTTCTCCTGCCTGTTCCCTGCTAGGAGCCAGCCTGCAGCCCTACAAAGGGAAGCTTCCAAAACCACCACTTTGGACAAGCTCAAAACAACTGTTGATTCCTATCCCTAGTATAAAAAAAAATCTAGGGTTTAAGGTACATATTATCCAAGAGTAATCTCCTCTTTGATACATTAGGTATGCCCGATTCCAATGATTCCAATGATCCAGAGATCATTGATACTCTGTTCAATGGCTCCAAAGGTCTGTTCCTTCCTGCCTGGCACGCTTCCACCATGATCCAGCCCAAGTCCAAACTCATCCATAAAGTCTTCTGCAACCTGCAGCCCACAGACAACTCACTTCTCTCTAAGCATCAGCCCTTGGCAGTAACTGCCACTCGGCATTTCTTCCGATATACTGAGATTATGTCATCTTTAGTATAACTTAATTAAGGGCAAAGATGACATGTCAGGCAGCGTTTCTGCTACATTCACCATACTGTCCAGGATGTGGAAATAACAACAATCCAACATGCTTCCTGAGCACTGTCAGATATTCAAGGCACGTGTTTGGCCAGCCCTCCAGGTAACCAAAATTAGCACCATAATGCCCAGAAGCCAGCCTCACCCCAGCTGTGCCTTCATCCTGTACCCTCACACTCTGACCTGCATTTTTAGATGAGGACACTTATGCTCAGAAAAGCTGGTTTCCCTACAAGTCAATCAGAACCTGAAGGCAAGCTGCTGTGACCTTTCAATTTCAAATCCAGTGACCTCCCTTCTTCAGGACACTGCCTCGATGACAAGTGTTAAAGCAAAGCCACCAAGTCCAGAAAGTCAATGTAGCTAGTGCTGGGTGCTTATGTGGTGTCAAAGACTCGGTGGGATGGGTGAAGGAGAGTGCATAGCACACATAGAAAATAAAGAAAAAGAAAAGTGTTGCATCTTGTCTTACTGTGGAGCCCCAAATGAGGGTGGTGTTAGCCAGCATCCAAAGAAGAAACGGAAAGGAGGGAAAGAAACAGTTAAGGAAGAAAGCTTAACTGTCATAACTCAGAGAAGCAGGTAGACTTAGCAGAAAGGAGCTTCGGGAGGGTATCCCTCCCTCTTCCTTAGCACGTCTTCAGGTGAAAGGAGAGAGGGTCTCATGTCAAGGTGAGTAATTGACACACCCTGTTGGATGAACTCTTAAGAGAAGGAACCTTAGCTCTGATGCCTCCACACAAGATTTGTGGGAGGTGGGCTCCCATCTTCAAGGATCTCCAATCCTGCTAATGTCTGCCTCTCTACAACATTAACCCTTTGGGAGTTTCCAAATTCCTAACCCTACCACCCATAGCTACATGATATCAGGCAAATCTCCTCTCCAAGGCTCAAGCCATTTATCTGTCAGTAAATTTCAGTGAGGTTTATCTCCAACATTCTGTGAGTCCCTATTTAGCCCTGGGAGGAAGCTATGTCAGAGTCTCACACATGTCACTTTCTGAGCCAGCACAAACAATTCAGTATTCTTCATTCTGTTGTAGCCTTCATGCTGCATAGAGGAAGTTCCTGTCAAAGCCTATCTGGAGGCCCAATCTACATCCAAGTGTTCCTTTGTCACTCTTCCAGATCCCTAGCTGGTGCCCTTTGTCCCTGACTTCTCAGTCCAAAACAAGAGTGTAAGGCCTGTGACAAATGGCAGCGCACTTCAGACCGCAATCAATACCGAACCGAGTCTGCAAGGGATGACGATTATTCAAAATGTCAGCAGACATCAACTGACATGGGAACTGAAGCAGCAAAGACTCATTCATCTTTTGAAATGATTTCTAAAGAGAGATAATGACATGTCTGGAAGGTTTCAGATATGGTTAGTTCTCCTTAATACAGGAGTATGGATTCAGTAAGCTAATAATATCTTTTATAAAATCTGATTCCAGTTTACATGTGAAAACAACATGGAATTCTGAGCTTGGACACAGAGATCCATAAAAAATTACCAGTTCAACCATGTGGTACAATTCATTTAATGTTTTTATACTCAATTATGCCACCTGTGAAATACGGAGAGTGGATGGGGAAGGGGAAGTTATAGTCATTTACATGTGTACACAAAAATCTATGACCTAAATATTGACACATTTATAACCGCCACTTCAGATCATTTTATAAAAATCCAAATCTCTAGTAGTAACTGTGTTGTAATTACTTTCTCATTGCTGAGACAAACATCAGATCTGAAGCAGTTTATGGCAGGAGAGGGTTTCTTTCAGGCTTACAGATTACAGGGGAAGTCTCGTTGTGGCTGAGGAACCTGGATCACTTCATCATACACCCACAGCAGAGTGACAAGGAGAGCAGCCAGCGTTTACGCTGGCTCGGAACATAAGTTAAGGCTGGACTCAAGATCCGGATCTGCCCCTATTGATACACCTCCTTCAGGAGGCAAAGAAGGAAGCTTGATCAAAAATACCTGAGTCTGTGGTGCCATTTATACTCAAAGCACCACAAATGGATGGGTAGTTTGATGGGTAATTTTTAAGCAGGGTAAATATATGAAACAGTCTATCCAGAAACCCTGTGGACAGTCTTAATGACTGCTAAATAAAATGCCTGCTAGTTACTCATTACCAGCTATTCATCTGAATCTTTACTGTGACTTTAGGCAAATGAGACCTTCTATAATTCTCTTGGAAAGAAATAAGAACTCCAAAAATCCTTCAGGAAACCTTTCAGAGCTGCGCTGTGAAGATTAATGAAGCACAGGTCCCCTGCTATGAGCCTCAGTTCCAAGGAAAAATGAGATCTACAGAAAGGGATGGGGGAACCCCAGTAGAATTCAGACTCTAAATTCTCTTTCTCACTGTCAACTGGAAGAGGAGTGATGAGTTTCAGCTTGGTCCTCCTCATTTTTCCAGCTATAAAATGGAAGAAAACTTACAGACATGAAATCTTTCCCCCACAAGCAGATACAGAACAGCTCCCACCTCCATCACTTCCATAATTCCCAAACTGTTGGCATTCACTTTCAACTGATAAATATCTACACATACACCATTACTATTACACCATTTTTATTGGTCAGGTGACTGGGTGCAGCTTAGCTGGGTCCTCTACTCAGGGTTTTCCAAGGATTGACTTACGATGTCTTCTGGATTGTGTTCCATCTGGGTGTCTGAGGAAAAATGCATTTCTAAATTATGATAGTTTGAATGGAGGTTTCCCCTACAGACTCAGGTGTTTTATTAAGCTTGTGACTTGGGTCTCCAGCTGCCTGGCTGGAGGTGGCTCTAGTGGCAGATCCGGTTTCCAGCCCAAAGGTGTGCAGACAGGTTTGAGCTCTGGGGGTCTTGCTGGCTGCCCATTAGCTTGCTTGCTGCTTCCTTGGTGTTGGTGGCTGGTGGCGGTTTCTCTCTCTGCCTGGATTTATGAAAGGGAGCCAGCTTCCTCCACCACTGATGGAACTTCCCTGGATCTGTAAGTTTGAAATAAATCCCTTCCTGCCCTAAACTGTGTCTGATTCGGATATTCATCCCAGGAACATAGAACTGTCTACAACAGAAATTAACTCAAGTTGATTATAGGTATAACACTGAGTGACCTGGTTCTTTGCTGTAAAGTGATTGGGGGTTCATCCCCAGGTTCTGGAGGATATTTCTCTTCCCAAAGGATCTCTGCAGTGTGAGTTTCAGAACATATCTATTTTCTTCACTAAACCCACAGCAGAGCACCCAGCTCCAGTATACTAAGACTGACATCTTACAAAAGTATAAGATCACCACAGGGCTGGAGAGATGGCTCAGCAGTTAAGGCACTTGCTTCCAGTGCCCAGGGCCCCGGGTTCAATTCCCCAGGACCCACATAAGCCAGACCCACAAGGTGGTGGCTCTCTCTCTCTCTCTCTCTCTCTCTCTCTCTCTCTCTCTCTCTCTCTCTCTCTCTCTCTCTCTCTCTCTCTCTCTCTCTCTCTCTCCTTGAAAATAAATAAATAAAATATTTTTTAAAAAGATCACCACAAAAATAACCTCTGATCATCTTTGCCATGTAAGCACATAATTACGCCAGTGCTATCTTAACACTTTCATTGTATTCTGTTGCCTAGCAGCAAATCACAGTCGAGGGGAGCCTGTTACACAAGACATGGCACCTTTCTGACAGAGTTCATTGGAGGTCACCTTGGGATTTGTCCTCCACACTGACCCATATCATCATATGCAACCATTAAGCCCTGTGGCTGACACCCTCCACTCCCTTTCTTATTTTTAATATTTTATTTATTCATTTTCAAGCAGAGAGAGATAGATAGAGAGAGAGAAAGAGAGAGAGAGAGAGAGAGAGAGAGAGAGAGAGAGAGAGAACACCAGGGCCACCACCCTGTGGGTATGGTTTATGTGGGTCCTGGGGAATTGAACCCAGGGCCTTACTCACTGGAGGCAAGTGCCTTAACCTCTGAGCCATCTCTCCAGCCCTCCCTTTCTTTTTATAATAGTGTAGCATGTGAAAAAATTCATCATATCCACATAAGATATAACTCACATACTCTACAATTGGAATCTCTCCGTTACTACCCACCCATCACACTTAAACCACAATTGTTTTCACACTTGTTCCTTGGAACCCAATGGGCACCTTTATTGTAAATCTTCTTCATTCTGCTTTGCTGACTGCTTAGAGTGAGAACAGAACAGAATGATTTGAAAACTTCGGTTTAGCCAAAAAGGATCACATGAAAAGCTGGTACTAAGATAGGTGTAGTTGCTAAAGATATTGGCACCATTAAAAAGAAGTTAATAAGCCCGTTTCAACAAACAATAGGAAAGAGGTCTTGAGGGCATCTTGGGAATTGGCTGGGTTCCACTCATTGCAGAATTTAAAATATAAATGTGTGAACTCCTAGGAAAGACTTTGCCTTGAGAAGGGAGTTCTGCCTAACCCTGCTTCCACTGGGACATCAAGAAAGTGTTTCTCCTCACTGAGAGGCACACCTTCTTTTCAAACTGACCGCAGACATTAAGCATCATTCATGTGATGCCGGTTTGTAGCCACGTGTGAGATGTGGGGTCCCAGAGGCTTTCACCCAGGTTTCAAAGGAGGGCCTGGAGGACTAGTAAAATGTGGCAGGGTCAGGGTCCCATCAGGTCAAGGTCCCATCGGGTCAGGGTCCCATCAGGTCAGGGTTCCATTGGGTCAGGGTCCCATCAGGTCAAGGTCCCATTGGGTCAGGTCCCATCGGGTCAGGGTCCCATCGGGTCAAGGTCCCATCGGGTCAGGGTCCCATCAGGTCAAGGTCCCATCGGGTCAGGGTCCCATCGTGTGGGTCCCTTTAGGTGAGGGTCCCACCAGGTCAAGGTCCCATTGGGTTAGGGTCCATAGGGTCAGGGTCCCATCAGGTCAGGGTCCCATCAGGTCAAGGTCCCATCAGGTCAGGGTCCCATCAGGTCAGGATCCCATCAGGTCAGGGTCCCATCAGGTCAAGGTCCCATCAGGTCAGGGTTCCATCGGGTAGTCCCTGAGCCTGCAACACGTGAAGCTGTGAAAGGAGACCTGAAGTTGCACTGGAAACCCCAGGAAGTTAGAAATGACAGAAACAGGGAACATTTGACAAGAAAAGCCAGAGGCCACAAACTCATCCAGGTCAAGAAAAATGCCCAACATGGAGCTGTGGCTTTAATGATTTCCCTGATGGCTTTCAGGCTCGCTTTGCTCCCATCCTCATCCCCCACCCCTCTGCAATCAGACTATGTACCCATGACGTTGTATGTTGGAAATATGCACCTGTTGTATGTTGGAAATATGCCAACAGAGCACAGGAAAGAATAAAGTCTAAAGAGTCAGAAGAGACTTTTAAGAAAGTCTGCAACTATTGAGTTTGGGAAGTCTGGAAGGGAGGGTAGAGTGTTGCAGTTCTGATATGAAATGCCTTCCACAGGCTTTGGGTAGCAAAGGTATAAAACCAGTGCGGTTTAAGCATCAGAGTGACTGGCGGAGCTGGACCCCTGGTCAAGCTTCACCTGGTGCAGAGATGCTCCATGGAGCACGGTTGGAAACTGACCTCCAGAATGCGGGAAATGGAGCAGGTTTTATAAAGTGATCATGGAACTGAATTATTTAGCAAGAAAAAAATAATCAGTTGGGATTCGTTCAGGTTAAGAAGTCTGTACGTTGACGCCGTTATCTTTAAAAGAAAACCTCTTTTAAAAACTAATTTAATTAGATTAATTGATTTTGTATTCGCTAAGAATTATCGAAGAACGGTATTGATTACTAGATTCCAGAAGCATTCTAATGTCAACTATAGCAAGGGTTTACAAATGTAGAGACAAATATAAAAATGCTCTATTATCTTAAATGGGAAAACAATTTTTTGCCTAAATCAATTATGTGTCAGTGATGAACATAGCCATCACTGTTGGGTTTTTTTTTTTCATTTAACAGGGTGTTGGGGAGAATAAAAAAAAATGGAAAGAAATTCTTAAGGGTGTTATCTAAATTTTATTTTTTTAATTGTCCATAATGAGTTATAATATTTAGTGGGCAAACAATGAGTTGTTATCCCCAATTCCCCAATGCCCCCCTCCCCATCCCCAATCCGCTGGATAACCTCCTCCATGGGTCGTCTGGATCAGTCCTTGTGACAGGGGACCATGGAGAGCCTAGTATTCAGCCTGGTTCTCCTGGCCCACATGAGTTGTTACTGAGGGGTGCCATGCCTCTGGACAGTCTCCCCCACCACGGCTCTCACAATCTTTCTGCCCCCCCTTCCGCTCAGTTCCCTGAGTCGTGGTGGGTGAGTATTAAGGCCTCTTTATTGTTGAGAATTTAAGGGTCTTTGTGTCAAAAATCATTGGTTTCTGTCTCACTGGCTTTTCCTGTGTTGATTGAATGGCTGTGGCTGTGGGTCCCTTGTTCATCCCGACATTCTCTGTGGGGTTCCATAATAAATTTTATTTTTAAAGTTGGAGATAAGCAGACTCAGGACAGTTCACACTGGTGTCATGTAGATCACTTTCTCTCTAATCTCTCTCTAAATGGCCAAATGTGTCTAATGACCAGAAACGTCACCTTTGTGTGCATCAATACATGTAGTTTGACGTTATTTATTTGGTTATTTTACTCTATAAGATTATTTTTAACTACAACGACTTAAGGTCATAATTTTACTTAAGATCCTACTAAGAACTGAAAAAATGTTTGATGATTCAGATGAGATGGGGCATGTTTAGGGTCATGGAGAAAGTCTGACAGTTCAGAACAGGTGCAAATGCCACCTGAGTGTTTATGATGATAAAGTCCCTTCTCTCCAGTTCACCAAACACCAGAGAGCATTTTATTCAGACATGTGACTGCTTTGTGATAGCACGTCAGGGATGAAGCAACTTCTTAGGTGCAGAAAAAGAACAGCAATCGTCTGACCTGGGTGCTCCCCCTGCCAAATGAGCTTCGAGCTTTGACTACATTACTTCTGTTATTTCCTTCCTTCCATTGGTCTTAGTTTGTTGGGTTTTTTTCCTAGTTCTTAATGGTGGAAAGAAGATTATTGTCCATGTTCTTTCTTTTTTAGAAAACATATTCATTTATTCTTTGGAAGCAGGATAGAAGAGAAACAGAGATTATGGGCATGCCAGGACCTATGGCCACTGCAAATGAATTCCAGATGCATGCACCACTTTGTGCATCTGGCTTTACATGGGTTCTGGGGAATTGAACCTGGGCTCTTAGGTGTTGCAGGCAAGGGCCTTAGCCACTGAACCATCTCTCCAACCCTATTTTTTCTTAAAATAGATTCTTGTCCCCATAAGATTTCTCTTTGGACAGCTTTTGCTACATTCCTTATGTTGATAGAATATATTTTTCCATCTAATTACTTTCATTCGATATTATTCCTTAAAATTAAAGTGAGTCACATACAAAAATTATAGTTATCTTATTTTTAAATCAATTCAGCAACTCCATATATTTTATATAAAGGTTTAATCCATATTTATTTAAAGAAATTATTGGTAAAGGCTTACTAATGACGTTCTATTGATTGCTCTTCAGTGTCTTTTAGTGCCTTTATTCTTTAATTTGCTATCATTTGTGATTTTTATATAATGCAATGTTTTGATTCCTTCCTCTTTATCTTCTATGTATATGCTACAGATGTTTTATTTGTGAACACTATACAGTCTATGTCAAATATATAGTCTTACTGCTCAACCACAAAAAAAAACATTCATTTCTCTTTCCTACAAATTTTGTGTTATTTGTGTCATAATTTACATATCTTTGAACATTGTTTATCCACTAACAAATTACTGGAGCTGTAGTTTTTTTGTGATATTGAGGATACTACCCAGGGTTTCCCACATGCTTGACAAATGCTTTACACTGAGCTGCATCTCCAGCCCTGCTTTTAGTACCTGTGTCTGTTACACTTGTGCCAGAGTTAAACATTGTCCTTGAACCACTTACAATGTTCAAGTATTCTGAATCTGACTCACCTTTCACTGAGTTTGTATGTTTTTATGTTGCTAGTTAACACCCTCTCTATTCTACTTGGAGAATATTTTTCTTGTAAAGCTGGTCTGCTAGTACTGAGGGTCCTTAGCTACTGTCATTGGGGAAGGCCTTCATCTTTCCTCCATGTCTCCATGACACTTTTGATGGTGTTCTTAGTCAACAGGATTTATTCTGTTTATTCTGTTGATTTGCTTGTTTTGTGTTCTCCCCCCCCCCCTTATTTTTTTTTTCTTTACACTTTAAGTGTATTATCTTGCTATCTTGACGTGTAAATTTTACTGCTGAGAAATTCACTAATAGGATAGAAGGGTTCCCTTCTATGGGCTACATTAATTGTGTGGCTTTCAAATTTCACCCTGAAATTTGAGAATTTGATTATGATACAGCACAGTTAAACATCCATGATTTTCACCAGTTTGGCATTCATCACACTTGAGAAACTTTCTGTCCCTATTTCTTCAAATGAGTTTTCTGCCTCCTTCTGTTTTTCTTCTGCCTTTGGATATCCGACAATACATGCTCGTATGTACTTGATGATCTCTCCTAAGTCTCAGAGGCTCTCTTCCCTCTATTTTTCCTGTTAGCTTTCTATCACTCTGATGGGATAATTTCACATGGCAGTTCTCTCGCCATGTTGTTCTTCTGGGGCTTGAGGGAGGGGTGGTGTAAGTTGAAATTGCCCTTCCTTTCCTCTCCCATACATTTTTTTCTTGTTTCTGTGTTCTGCTCAGGTGTCATAACCTCTCACCTGGATTCTTTAGCTCCTGTGAATGTTCTTAGCATGGATATTTGGTCGACTGATGTCATGGTTTTTGATCCAGGTGTCTCCCACAAACAAATGAATGTGTTCTGATAGATCGATCCTCAGCTGATGGCAATTCAGGAATTAGAACCTCACTAGAGCTGTGTTGTTGGGGTGGGCTTATGGGGGTTATAAGCCAGCTCCCCCTTGCCAGTATTTGGCACACCTTTCTGTTGCTCTTTCCAGTGGTGATGTCCACCCCTCTGCTCATGCCATCATTTTCCCTGCCAGGATGGAGTCTCCCCTTGAGTCCTTAAGCCAAATAAACCCATTCCTCCACAAGCTGCTTTTGCTTGGGTTCTTTCTGCGCAGCAACTACAAAGCTGACCACAACAACTGACATTTCTAAGAGGAGACAAAATACTACATGTTCCTCTTGCCCCTCTCCCCAGAAGTTCTCTTCTTAATTTTTTCCCTAAACAGCCATGGCTCCTGATAAGCCAGCCTACCTTTGAGCTTGTCATGAAGTAGCCAGAAGCCAAACACTGCGTCTCTGGAACCACACGTACCTGTACTAAGAAGGAAAGTAAAGGGGGTTTTCCCATTCTACAACCAAAAGAACATATTTGAAATGCGAAACCCTGATTCCAAAAAACTAAATCTCTTCCCCATTGTAAGCTGGCCAATCAAAGACAAGGTAGATCCAAACACAACCTCCTTATTCCAGGTCAAGAGTTTTTCCACAGTCCCCTGATCTAATTATCAGAGGCCACTGATAATATTAACACTTGGCCACCATCGTCTTATCAGCTTATATTGAGCCGTTTTCCTGGCCCCAGTAAAGAGTGTGAATCAATGTTAACATTCGGTTTTCACTAAACTGATAGCACAATGTTACAGCTGACAGGAGAAAAGAATACTTTTTTTTACTGACAGTGGAAGATTTTATCCATGCAAAACTAACCTGAATCAAGTTTATGCCATAACATCTCTCAACGTGACGTCCGGCAGTGTACGCATTTTTCGGGAGACTGTGAGAAACGTGGAATTTCAGTCCTAATCACAGGATCAGAATCTACAGTTGAAGATGTGCAGATTCTTTCTTGTGCACATTAAATATTAGCACATGGACAAGTAGAGTGACAAGTTACAGTTACAGCTTGCAGAATTAATGATTTTGTCACATCTCAACAGAGCATCATTACAGCCCGGTTCATTCAGTCACTTGACCAATCTCTTGCAACCACATGTTCTCCTCATATGCCATAAAACCCAGCGTGGATTCCCTGTGTACGGTGTGTAGAAAGAAAGGGTTGTGTACAGGGCTGGAGAGAAGGCTCAGCAGTAAAAGCACTTGCTTGCAAAGCCTGATGACTCATTTTTAATTTCCCAATGCCCACATAAAACCAGATGCACAAAGTGGCACAAGGGTCTGGAGTTCCTTTGCAGTGCTGGGAGGCCCTGGTGTGCCATACTCACTATATATATATATATATATATATATATATATATATATTCCATAATGAGTTACGTATTTAGTGTGCAAACAATGAGTTATCCCCAATTCCCCAATGCCCCCCTCCCTATCCCCAATCAGCTGGATATCCTCCTCCATGGGTCGTCTGGATCAGTCCTTGTGACAGGGGACCATGGATAGCCTAGTATTCAGCCAGGTTCTCCTGGCCATGACTCTGGATAATCTCCCCCACCGCTGCTCTCACAATCTTTCCGCCCCCTCTTCCGTTCAGTTCCCTGAGTCGTGGTGGATGAGTATTAAGGCTGCTTTAAGGTTGTGAGCTTAGGGGTCTTTGTGTCAAAAATTATTGGTTTGTCACCCTGGCTTATCCTGTGTTGATTGAATGGCTGTGGCTGTGGGTCCCTTTGTTCATCCCATCATTCTCTACGGGTTCCATATGGATCCTCCACACTATTAAACCATGTTTAATTTTTTAAAAAACATAACTAGTTTTAATTATCAATTAAATGATAAGCTGGCAAACACTGGGTGTTAAAGTTATCATTGACTTGCTCATGCAATGTATCTAATTATTGACAATAAATATGAAAAAAAGTTGTCATTGATACTAATGGAATTAAAGAAGTCTGTGAAGCGTAACTCAAATGGCCA
>PVHP010027358.1:0-23945 GCA_004024765.1 Zapus hudsonius | reverse complement strand
TCATCCCAAAGTTACAAACTGTTGGTTTATGTGTATTTGTCATTCCCATTGATGGTCTCTTGGTTTCATGGAAATCTTTTTCCTGACTATGGAAAAAAAAATTCCATCTTTAGAGCAGCAGGGGAAAAGGGAATCTTATGGGCTGTGAGCCAAGAGAATGGGCAAAAAAATTTTTCTCAGTGGAAGCACACCAGGAATTCTATATATTTTATTCACATATGTAATTTTTACACATTATTTAATAGCTACATTAAAAAGGTTAACACTATGAGACAGTAACCTTGAAGTATTTTATTTAACCCCTTATATTGCATTTTTCACTTAATATAAAACTTACTAATCTAGGAAATGGAACCAGCCTGGATGTTCTTCAACCAATGAATAGATAATGAAGATGTGGTATATTCACATGATGGAGTTTTATTAAGCTGTATAAATATGAAATTTGCAAGGAAATGGGGGGATCTAGAAAAGATTTTACTAAGTGAGGTAACCCAAGCTCAGAAAGTCACACACTACATGTTGTCTTTCTCATATGTAGATCCTAGCTTCAAATGTTCAGATGTATATGTGAGTTGGAATAAAAGTCAGTAATAGAGACCAGGAAGCTAGACAGGGGCTATGAGGAAGGGAGGCTAGGGTAGAGGAGATAGGTAAGCAGAAAGGCAGAATATGGAGGAGGGGCTTAAGGGGAGGCAATAGAGGAGAGGAGGGGGTGAGAAGATGGTTAATTAAAATTTAAGATTTATGAATAAGCCACATGAGAGCCTATTTCTTTGTTAGCTAATGTTAATGTTAGCATATGTTTTTTTAAAGAATGTGATTGTTGGTGTTTTTTAATATTTTATTTATTTATGAGGGAGAGAGAGAGAGAGAGAGAGAGAGAGAGAGAGAGAGAGAGAGAGAGAGAGAGGATGGCATGCCAGGGCCTCCATCCACTGCAAACGAACTCCAGACACATATACCCTCTTGTGCATCTGACTGTATATGGGCACTGGGGAATCAAACTCGGGTCCTTCTGCATTGCAGACAAATGCCTTAACCGCTAAGCCATCTCTTCAGCCCCATATGTTTTTTTAAAAAGGTTGGGGCAGAAGTATCTTGTGGAGGTGGATAACGAGTGCTGTTTCCAGAAACCATAGATTGTTATTAGAAAAATTCTTCAGGTTGTGGAGATGGCTCAGTGGTTGAAAGCTCTTGTTTCCAAAGACTGACGACCCGGGTTCAACTCCCCAGTACCAATTTAAAGACAGACACACAAAGTGACACATGCACCTGGAGTTTGTTTGAAGTGGTAAGAGGCCCTGGCACACCCATACTCCTTCTCTCTTAAATACATAAATAAATAAATATTTTTAGAAGGAAAAATTTCAGTGTCAGGGGTGGGATACCTTCCAGTGAGTTGTTGGCCAGGGAGATCCTTGATGCTCACAAAACATTACAGTCTAGTATTACCAAGGCTCTTGGTTGCTCACCAGACCTAGATGATAAGAACCTATTGCTCAAGACTCCACAGACTAGGGCTGCAGGTCACTGAGAAATCAAGCTGGAGCTGAGCTGTGACTCTCCTCCCTGTTGACTAGCTGTCAGAATGCGGAAAGAACTATGCAATCTGTTGGGGAGAAAAGTCATGAATGGTCTTAACCAGCAGTGGACCCTGCAAAGTTTATGATTGGCCAGCTGGCCAAATGTACCAACTGGTGCAATGGAGACATGTCTGTCATGGGGGAACCAATAGTTCCCTGACTGGACTTGATGCCTGTTCTACAGGAGGGATTTCTTGCCTGGTACTGAAAACCCAATGACAAGTTGATGGTGTGGGAGGTCATAAACCCTAGAGGGGAAACTACTACTATTTTCTGGCTAAATGGATATATTATGCCCACCAAACTGCCCCCTAAATACGTGTGTTTATGCCAATATATTAATGCTACTCTCACCTTTGGTTAGAGAAGCTTCTCTTTTCGGATGGCAGTGATCACTGGGGAGACTTAAAACTCACGAAAGTGCTAAATAGTGACAGTGGAGTGTTCAGCACTGAGTGAGACCTCTGTCTCACACCCTGCAAGACTCAGGGACATTGTGGAAGAGGTGGAAGAAGAAAAAGTAAGAGCTGAAGGAAAGGGAGGAGTGCCTACAATGCTGTCTTCCAGACACAAAGTGGCCTTGGGATTCATGACCTCCCAGTGGCTGGCACTCCCTACATAAGACCTGCGTGAGAGGTGGAAAAATGATGACCTCAAAATAGAAGAGAGGCTAATTGGAAAGAAGGGATGCAGTGGAGGGGATTTGGGAGGGGAAGAAGGGAGGGTGGTTGGAAGGTGAACGTGATCATATTATTTATGTTTATGTAAGATAGGAAAAAAGTTTTAAAACTTATTAATAAGGCATTTTGGATATTTTTCATATAGTGACTTCAAAAATCTAGTATGCAGGGCTGGAGAGATGGCTTAGTGGTTAAGGTGTTTGCCTGCAAAGCAGAAGGAACCAAGTTCAATTCCCCAGGACCCACGTAAAACCAGATGCACAAGGTGGCACATGTGTTTGGACTTTGCAGTGGTTGAGGCCCTGGCATGCCCATTCTCTCTATGTGTCTGCCTCTTTCTCACTCTCTCGCAAATAAATAAATATTTAAAAAATCTAGTATGCATTTCCCACTTATATCTCAAATTGAACACTAAATTATCAACAGTTGGCATTAAAAAAAAATGTAACCCTCCTGGACTAGGGATGAAGTTCAGGGCCCCAACATGCCCCCTACCAAGGAAATAAAATTACGTTTAACTGAAGAATACTTCTACAGCTTCCAATTTTGAATTAATTAAATAAAATCTAAACCTTTCTCCGTCACAGGAAGGACCCCCATTTCAAGTGCTCGCAGCCACGTATTCGTAGTAGCTACATGCTGAAATACATGGTCCTAGAAGGTTGTCGTTGAGAGAGGACAGAAAAGATGGAGGAGGATGCTTTCTGTTGCAACTCAGTTTATAGGAGAAATGCCACTGGCATGTGTGTGGAATGTGAGTTAAATAGATTTCTAGGGCCTTTTGATGACTCTGATCACTTTATCTCTAAATGTATGAGTTCACATGTGAACTGCAATTTGCTTTTGCTTGGCTGTAGATCTTCTGGGGTTCAAATCCCATCTCCTCCCTCTTCAAGCAGTTCATCTTCACCACTTGTAAACAGAGGAAATGTCTACAGCTTGGATTTCTGGGCAGATAAGCGAGACAGTGTATGTAAATCATGCTGAAGGATGGCTGATGGGTTTTTAGAAAGTGGCAGCTTTTAAAAACACACTTTGTTCTTTGGACTGGGGTAGTCTGTGGTTTCTTGGTTTTCTTTCCAGTTATGTGGTGCTGAGTATTGAACCCCAAGGTCTTGTGCAGCTGGGCTGGGCAGATGTTCTGCCACTGAGTTCTGTGACCAGCCCCATAGATTCCCTCACATCTTCTAAAATATATGGAGTTTCTTGAAAACCAGTTTTAAAATGATACCAACTTGATTGATTATCATTCAGTATTATTTATTGAGACAACATATTATCGATTGAAAAAATACTGCCTTTTAGCACCAGGTACTCAGCTAGAACACAGATCCGTAATGAACATGGTCCTCATCATCAATGTCACTGTTGGAGACAACACAGTGTTAGGCTAATGTTTAAAAGACAAAAGAAAAATAACAGTGAATAGCAAACTTTTCTAACAACCCCAAATCAAAGACATCACGTGAACTGAGTTTCTACAATAAAAAAAAAAAACTTATAATTTATGTAGTTCTTTAGCTTCCTTTAAAGAAAAGAAAGAAAGAATAGGAATCCACATTTCAAATAGGACTTAAGAAATTGGGTTAACATGTACTTGCATTCTGAGTGATTAGTTTATATATATTTTAATTTATTTTATTTACAAGGAGAGAGAGAGAGGAGAGAGAGAGAGAGAAGGAGGAATGGGCACACCAGGGTCTCCTGCCACTACAAATGAAGTCCAGATGCTTGTGCCACTTTGTGCATCTGTCTTTACCTGGGTACTGGAGATTCAAACCCAGGCTTCCAGGCTTTGCAAGTAGGTGTCTTTAACCTCTGAGCCATCTCTCCATTCCAGTCCTACAAATTCTTTTTATTTTCATTTTTTGGATTATTTATTCATTTGAGAGAAAGAGACACAGAGAGAATGGGTCCACCAGGGTCTCCAGCCACTATAAATGAACTCCAGACACATGTGCTACCTTGTGTATCTGGCTTTATGTGGATACTGGGGAATTGAACTCAGGTCCTTCTGCTTAACAGGCAAGTGCCTTAACAGCTGAACCATCTCTCCAGCCCCTGTCCTACAAATTCTTATCCATCTAAACTAAGTTATAAGATGAAAATTTTCCATGTTATTTGAATTGTTATAAACAGGGAAGATGGCTCAGAGGCTAAAGGCTTGCAAAGCCTGATGGCTGGAGTTCAATTCTCTACTATCCATGTATGTCAAGCCAGATGCACAAAGTGGCGCATGCATCTGGAGTTTGTTTGCAGTGGCAAGAGGCCCTGGCATGCCCATTTTCTCTCTCTCTCTCTCTCTCTCTCTCTCTCTCTCTCTCTCTCTCTCTGAAATAAATAAAAATATTTTTTTAAAAATATGGAACAGGTACCATTTAAAAAAAAATTCTTTTCCCACATATCAGCATTCACAATTGAAGCATTTGATTTTTTTTTCTGGCGCTGCAGATGGAATTCAGGGCTTGTTCAGCAGTATAAGTATTTAGGAGCTACTTTTGCACTTTAGAAGTTGTGATTTAAGCGCTGGATATGGTAGCATATGCCCATAATCCCAGCACTCAGGAAACAGGAATTGTCACAAGTTTGAAGCTAGCTTGTTCTACACAGTGAGTTTCAGGCAAGCTAGGGCTAAATAATGAGATAATATCAAAAACAAACAAACAAAAGCAGACTTGGATTAAAGCACAATGTGTGTGTTATTTTTTTGTTTGGTTGGTTTTTGAGACAAGGTATCACTCTAGCTCAGGCTGGCCTTGAACTCACAATGATCTCTGCCTCAGACTCTCAAGTATTGTGATTAGAGGTATGAGCTGCCACAGCCAGTTCCTATCATTTTCTGCCATTCTTTTTATTTGTCGATCTCTCTTGATGAGGCTCTAATATTTAAAATTACATTAATACACCTGATATGAATCATAGGATATTATCACTATAAAATACTAGAGAAAAGAATCTAAAAGCTGGGCATGGCGGTGCATGCCTGCATTCCCAGCGCTTAGGAATGGGATGCAGGCAGATCAGAAATTCAAGAACAGCTCTGGTTCACCAACCTTCCCAATTCTGTGGCTGCTTCAACACACACACACACACACATACACACACACACATGCACACACGCACACACACGTGCACACATGCTCGCGCATACACACACACACACACACAGCAACGATAGACAACAGGAGAATCAGTGGTCGTAACTGCATCCCATCTTCCCCTCTGTGCTCATGGGGACTCCTTTTTCAGAAACACACTGTAAAGCAGGTCTTTCAAAGGAACTCCAGCTATAGTAGCCAGAGCACTACATCCATTGTACAAGTGACAGACTGCACATACACCCCAATTTGACTGGTGTGTAGTATACGAGCTATACAACTGTATATGATTGCATGGTTGGTGCATACACCCAGATTTGTGTAATCTTGGTATGGAAGCTAGAGGTCCTGGCTTCTCTGGCTAAGAAACAGGTTGGGAAAGAGTGTGTGGAGGAAGCAAGGCAGCGTGGGAACAGACAAGCATCGCAGCAGCATGCAGGTCTGTTCTGGAGCAGAAGCCACAACAAGCCCCTTTGTTTGTTTAACTCATCAGAGTGGAAGTGATGAGATCTATGTTAAACAACACCTTGCAGAAAGCGTCATATCTATCATTTAAGTCTGCAGAGATATAGTTTTGCAATGTTACTTACCCTTCAGGTCATCTTACACATTTCCCCATTGATTTTGTCTTTTCTGTTTTACTTTTCTCTGCTCACAGACACTCCCCCTGAGAAAGGGGGAGACAGATGAGGCATAAGGTTGAGGAAATTAGGAGAGGATTTGATCAAAGGGGAGAGAGCCAGAGGGAAAAAGGAAAAAGAGTGAGGAAGAGTGAAGAGATCGTTAGAAAGCGGGGTGAAGAAGACCAAAGGCAGGAGAGAAAGGGGCACAGAAAGGAGAGAGAGCTTAATTTGGGTCTTAAATTCAAACCATGTTCAAACCACCTTGTCAAAAATGTCTATGTTCTTTTCAGTGGCGCTCACTGTTGGACTTCACAAACCTGTTCCCTTTTAGGGATCTCCCCGGTTTTCTCGTTTTAGTTTGGGTTTCACAAGTGAGATGAAATGTCATAATTTGTAATGTTTAAGAGAAAAGTAGAAAAGAGACATAGGTCAGGTGGGAAGGACACTGAATATCTCAGGTGATTTTCCTCTCTCTTCTCAAAACTTGATCCTTTTCTCATTCCTTTCCATCTAGGAAAAATCCTGTGGCATCATAGACGAGCCTACCGTTTGAGCTCACTGGAAAGAAATCAGAAACTTTAAGGAGAATAAAGCCTTGAAAGGCAAGATACTAAAAGTTGGGACAGAAGAGACCTGGACTCAGATCCAGAGAGACCAGTCTAGTCTGACATCTGCCATGTGGTTACACAGCTCTGTCACAGAGAAAGTCCACCTGAAGGGCTACTCTCCCCCAAACCTCACTCTCCTCTGCTGCAGAGAGGGGTGTGACATGAATTAGAGAGCAGGGTCCCAACTAACATTGCCAAGGGGTTGGGTGAAGAAGTATCAGGGAAGCTTAGTGATATAATACCAGGAATCCGTTTTACTACTTGGGGGAGCCGTTATTATTCTGGCTTTACCTAGAATATAAATTGAAATTACAAACACACTTTTCGTTTATGCTCAAGCTAAATTTAATAGGATGAAGGATTGTTCTTTGACTTTCTTGGGGTAAAGAGTATATAGAAGGGGAAATGTGACTTAGAAGAGGCTGAAGAGGGGGAAAGAAATGCTAATCAGGGGAAAAACTGAAAAACTATACAAGCCTAAGTAAGAAAAAATGAGGAGACATGGGAGAAAAAAAGGAAAGAGAAATGAGAAAGTATGTGAAAGAAAACAAACAGGGAAAATAGTTAATTCTTAGGAAACCTGCATGGCGGCTTGTACAGTGCATTTTCCTTGTGATTTAGAAGCTCAGTGGAATTTAGCAAATGCTTTTCTCTATCTGCTCAGCTCCTGATGTCCAGAGGCCATTTCAAGCTGCGTTCTAGCCTTGCAATGTCGGGACACCAAGAACATGAAAATATCAGCTTGTAGAATAAATTGCCAAAAGGGCCTTGAGCAGCCCATCTCTAGCTAATGCACACTTACAGTTTAAAGTGAGAAAACTGAGCAAGACCCGAGAGGGTTGATGACACGTTCATATTCTGTACAGAGGAAGTACAGCTAGAACTCAAGCCTACGGCTTCTAACTCTAAACTTCAGTGTTTCGTAGCTGAGCTCTTTCCTCTTTTCAAATTCCCTCCAGTGCCTTTTTTCCAGCTATTACGTGGATTTACACCTCCTAGGCATGCTGTCTCTCAAGTATTTTTTCTCTTATGCCCAGTCTGACAATAAGTCAATATTATTATTGTATATTAACTGTACAGATTATGTCAGTAACTTGACATGTATGTAGTCACATCCGTTTCATGATGCCCGACCCTTACCTGGTCAAGACTCTGCACCCTTCACCTGGACCACTAGGAGAGCTTCCTGACTGATCTCCCTACTTCTGTCTCTGTTGACCTCTCTAAGAGACTACAGGCAGGGTAACGTTTGACATGAATTGAATCACTTTTTTCTCTTTTAGCAGCTCCTCTTAACCAACCACATGGTTGCATGCAAACTTCATAACATGATCTAAATTTTCCATGAAATACAATTTCCAGATCCTGCCTCGCTTCCGCACTAATCTGAAGTTGAATTTTCCTGCTTGATTTAGGTCTCTCCAAGGATGCCTCGTTCCCCTTTCCTAACTTGAAGATGGCTCCTTCCCAGTCGTGATTTCTCCTCCTGAGTGAAAATCATGCTCTATTTATCTCTGCCAATATACAGGGTATTTTGATTATGTTAGTTTATGCACATGTCTTAAGGCAGGTAACGTGTGATGCTACTTTTTAAAAATCAGAGCCTATTAAAGTATACATATCTGTATACCATTCACAGGCATAAATGCTTATATGACTGACAGAAGACCAGTGAAAGAATCAGTCACATATAAGAGATGGCAGTTAACACCCTACACTGAACTCCATTTCCAGGGCTAAATGAACTCTTAGAATGTGCTAGTTGTAGCTCTGGAATTAGTAATAAGTTAATAATAATTAGTAGTAGAAGACTGCCACTAGATTTATCATTGTCTTTAGCAGAAAAAGAGGAAAGTGTTTGCCTATAATATAGTATTTCAGAAACTTCTGAAAATTTGATTTGAATTTTTTACAACATATAATTTGGGGTAAAAATTGATAGATGAAAATTCAATAAACTTCAAAGGAGATATTGCATTTCCTCCAGTGTTCTTTGGTTCAATGCTGTAGATTGGAATATAGGAACCATTATGGTGAAATCCACTCAGTATTTTGGACACTAATGCCCAATGGGAAGGCCTAAAGAACAATGCCAATTTCATAAAAATCTCTTCTCTAGTCATTTACTTGGGTGTGGGCAGGAGCAGAACTGACTTGCAAATATACAAATTCTTTCAGCTCTCACTTTTGGTAGTGTTTTTATACACTTATAAGCCAAGACAATGTTCCTCTGTGTTTCTTCCATAATATTATTGTTTTTTTGAGGTAAGGTCTTGCTCTAGCCCAGGTTGACCTGGAATTCACTATGTAGTCTCAGGCTGGCCTTGAACTCACGGAGATCCTCCTACCTCTGCCTCCCGAGAGCTGGGATTAAAGGCGTGCACCACCACGCCTGGCTTTCCATAATATTCTTTTATGAGTGTAACATAGCTGAGACCTAGTCCACCTTCCAGGTTAGAGAGGACTTAGAGACTTGTGAGTTCTGGCATGCGAGACAACCTCATCGAGAATTTGCTGTTACAAGTTAAAGATTCTTAGCCATGAGAATATGTGAAGAAGAAACTGCTTTGTCCTAAACATTAGTGTCACTGACAGGGAGCCTGAGACTAAAGAGAAGCGGGAGGAGAAGAGGAGCTGAGCACTTTCAGATTGACCAAGACTTGCACTACTCATAATTCTTCCAAATCTGCAAGGATGTGAGGTCCTGCATTGTGGTTTGGATTCTGTGGAACCAGCTTGGAGTGGTTCATGCCAGCCACCTGAAAAGGTGTGACTGAGCAGAGGCTTTGAGACAGTTTCTCCAGGGCACGGTGCTCAGAAGAGAGCAAAGCCAAGGAGAGGAATGTATCAAAAAAGTCTAGCTGGGAGCTGGAGAGATTGCTCAGTGGTTAAGGCACTTCTCTTCAAAGCCTAACAACCCAGGTTTGATTCCCCAGTACCAGATGCACAAAATGGCCCACGCATCTGGAGTTTGTTTGCAGTGGCTAGAGGCCCTGGTGCACCCATTCTCTCTCTCTCTTTCCTCTGTCCCTCTCTGCTCGCAAACAAATACGTAAATAAATAAAAATATTTTTAAAAAGTCTAGCTGGATCTCTTTGTTCCTTATTGCTCTGCAATGACAAGAAGCAAAGGTCATTTGTGGACACCAAGAATCACAATAAAACATGTCCTGGAATTTGTTCCATACCTGAAGTGTCTGAGGCAGTTCTCATGCTCCTGTGAAAATAAACAGCACATTTCAAAGATTTGCCACCGTGGCCACAAATATTTAGAAAAGAACGACTGGGTATGAGATAGCTTGGCATTCTCTGGATGCTTTGTGAGTAGTCACACATCGTGTCTAGCAAGCCTGACTGTAATATTGGGGTTAAAAAGCCATACAAGTCATAAAAGTGAATTTGATGTATCGGCATATAACCTATTTTAATTGCATTTCTCTCTGGTCACTCAATGAGGCTGCTGGCATCCTCAGTCCTGTGACTCTCAGCCCTCCCTCTTGGTGAAGACCAAGAGAATCTAACCGAGGCTCCTCAGTGCCTTCAACCAATCGTGTTAATAGAATATAGGGTCAATGAAATATAGAGTTGGGAATGGGGTAAATTCTGGAATGATGAGATTTTAAAAAAGTTTCCAAACTCTGCTAGCTTCTTCACACCATGTCTGGAGCCTAGCTGGGGGAGACAGTACTTACTTAGGACAGCCCTTATTTATAGCTTATTTCTTTCCTTTTTTTGTTTTTTTTTTTTTTCAATATAGGGTCTCACTCTAGTCCAGGCTGACCTGGAATTCACTATGGAGTCTAGGGTGGCCTTGAACTCACGGCAATCCTCCTACCTCTGCCTCCCGAGTGCTGGGATTAAAGATGTGTGCCACCACGCCCGGCTTTATAGCTATTAATATTTCTTTAGGCTTATTGGAAAAATAGGAGACTAGCAGTCAGTATTTAGGATAATTTGACTTTCAGAAATGTCTTTGGAGAAAGAAGGGTTTTTATTATGACTTTAAAAATATTATTATGAATAATTATGCTATTTTCATTCACCTCATGCTAAAATATAAGCCTACATCATCTGATTTTCAGCAGATCCTTATCTCGTGGGCAGTTTTAAAAAAAATTTTCAGAATATTGCTCTGAGTAAAATAAAGTATTTGAGAAAAATTGCCCCTTAGATATTATCTTCCCAGGTAATTGTGTAAAGACATAATTATGATTGATATTAAGGGGTCAAACAAATGCATTTAGTTCAAATTCTATAATGGATATGTCAGGAAGTAAATTTAAAACAGTAATTTCCTGAGGAGTGTGCCAGTGGGGTTCATGGGGCCTGTGCCATAGCCTGGTGGTTTCAATGAGGGCTGAGAGCAGTGATAAAAAACCCTCAAGAGCCCAAGAAATACAAAGTCAATGTACCTTACAAAGTGGTGCCAATGAAAGCCTATTATTTTCTGAAAAGCAGATCCATGGTGGCACCATTATCAAGGTAAGAGACGGACGAGAAATGCTTTATAAAGTAAATCCTTCTTTCCCCTAAGACCCAAGGATGACCGTATAGTAAAGTTTAAGTCTCCATCTTCTTTATTTCATATATATTTAAATAGCTTCATTTACATTTTAAACACTAGAGTAT
Organism: Zapus hudsonius; assembly: GCA_004024765.1. NCBI lineage: Eukaryota > Metazoa > Chordata > Mammalia > Rodentia > Dipodidae > Zapus > Zapus hudsonius. The sequence continues at coordinate 12,722 of PVHP010027358.1, read as the reverse complement.
CTAAGGGCAGAATATTTAATAAGGTGATGTTTGAGCTCTTTTTCAATGTTCCAAAGTAAAGTTATAAAATGTCATTAAGATGCATGGTTTTTGAGGAGGAAAAATAACCTAAGAACTTATTCATCAACCCCATAGTCCTAACTAAATCCTAGAAATGTCCCTAGATTAAAGCTTCAGTGAGTTCCATGCTGTTCTCAGCATATTACATCTTTCATTCATAATTAACATTCTCAAATTAGACTCTAGCTAGTAATTATGTTTCTAAGGCAAATAGGCAATAAAAAGAACCCATGCTCTATTAAACAGAGTTGAAGAGGATTACTTAGAATAAAAATTGGATGTTTTGTTTTGTTTTCATTCTTCTGTTTATTTCTCCCCAGTAGTCAATAGATTATTGGCACTGGATGCTAAGGGGTAGAGAGCCCTGCTAAATTACAAGACACATATATACATACATACATAAACACACACACACACATGTATATTAACTGACAGCCTCTCCCATCCAAGTACTAACCAGGCCCGACCCTGCTTAGCTTCAGGAGGGAATGGCCGTAGACTACTGACAGCCACTCTATATCTTGAAGAGTCTATCTCTTTTGCTATTTATGTCAGGAATCTCTTGATTTCTTTTTTTTAAGGAATTGATTATTGATACATGCTTCAACATGATCTATTTGTTTTTCTTTATTAAGCAGAGAGAGAGACAGAGAGAGAGAGAGAGAGAGAACACCAGGGCCACCACCTTGCGGGTCTGGCTTATGTGGGTACTGGGGAATTGAACTTGGCGCCTTAGGCACTGGAGGCAAGTGCCTTAACCGCTAAACCATCTCCCCAGCCCCCCCTTTTTTTTAAAAGAATCTCTTGATTTCTAATAATGATCAGACTAAGGAAACCTAGCACCCACAGAGCATTTTTCATTTGAGATTTAAAATTATTTTAATAAGCAATTAAGGGTTGGGGATATAGTTCAAAGGTAGAACATTTGCCTAGCATGTGGGAGGCCTTGGATTAGATCCTCAGCATTGAGAAAAGTAATTAAGAGCTAATATAATGCTGGGAGGGGGAGTTCAGACAGAGCAGTGAAGTGATTCTGTATGGAGAGGTAATATGGATACTTGTTACTGTGGACTTGTCAAAATCCATAGAACTCCAACCCAGTGTGGGCTTCATGTAGCTCCTCTCAGTGTTGGTGATTGATGAGAATTTTCAAAATATGATGATGAAAGAAGTGAATAGAGGGAAACCTGGGTGGGGGAGGGGAGAGGTAGCCCTGATTCTCCTCTCTCATTTCTTCTGTGAATCTAAAGCTGTACTAAAAAGTAAAGTTAGCCAATTCATTGTTTAGGGCATTTTTTTAATGTGCAAAAGAGCAAGGAAAAAAGAAGCTGATCTAAATGGTTCATCTGGTGAGATTGTAATTTACGGGGTGATCGTGATGTGTTAGCGGCTGGGAACATTCTATCTGAGTCATGAGAATGAAAGAAGCTCGAAGGACGGCAAACTGCTCGATTGGATGGATTCATTGTGTGCGTGTGAGTGTGGAGGCTGGAGGACAACCACGGATGTCATTCTTGAGGCACATCCATCTCTTTCTGAGACAGGTTCTCTCACCAGCCTGGAACACGCCAAGTAGGTTAAAGTTGGCCAGCGAGTCTCAGGGATTGGCCTGTCTCTGCCACTCCCCCCCCCCCCCAGTGCTGGAATTACAGGTGTGCATCACCACAAAATATACTAAATATATATTTTAATGCTATTAGAGCCTGTTAACTAATAGGTGAGGATGATCATATTCCAAGTTGGATGAATTCCACAGAAGGCTGAATTTAAAAGGAAAAATTAAAGTATTTTAAAACTTCAACCAAAGGAAAAAAATGTATTATGGGGTAAATATAGCAGATAATCAATTTGTTAAGAGTAACAAAAATAGCCAGGTGAGGAGGCACATGCCTCTAATCCAGCACTTGGGAGGCAGACGAAGATCACTGTGAGTTCGAGACCCTGCCTCAAAATATCAAAAATAAAATAAAAGCAAAAAAAAAAAACCAAACAAACAGATATCGTTTATTAGATAATGAGCAATAAATCTGTTTTTTTTGTTTGTTTGTTTGTTTTTTTTTTTTTTTGGTTTTTCGAGGTAGGGTCTTGCTCTAGCCCAGGCTGACCTGGAATTCACTATGTAGTCTCAGGGTGATCTTGAACTCATGGTGATCCTCCTACCTTTGCCTCCCCAGTGCTGGGATTAAAGGCATGCGCCACCACACCTGGCTTCAATAAATCTGGTTTCTATAGGTTACAAAATTCATTCCTAGAAACTTCTCAAAAATGAACATTTTTCTGTTTGTCCTAAATAGACTTTAGACGTTCTCCTGTTAGGAGTTCACCCCCTCTCGTGTCTGTAAGTATGACAGGATGCACACTAAAATCAAACGTGAGTGTGCTCTGAGTCCTTAAGGAGGTGTTAGCATGGAAACCCTAGGAACATTTAGGGCTTTAAGTGAGTGAGTGAGGAGGGATATGAAGCAGTCGGGACATGTTGGGCCCTAGTGAGTGATTGCTATTGTCACTCAGAATTCACTTCCAATCTTGCAAAGAAAGTTGTCTATTAAAAACATCTTACGGGGGCGTGGTGGTGCACGCCTTTAATCCCAGTACTTGGGAGGCAGAGGTAGGAGGATCGCCGTGAGTTCAAGGCCACCCTGAGACTCCATAGTGAATTCCAGGTCAGCCTGGGCTAAAACGAGACCCTACCTCGAAAAATAAAAATAAAAAAAAATCTTACTTAAGACTTAGTTTAGAATTAAGCAAAAGAACACTGACGTTCCTTGGGATCCCCTTAAGAAGCGTGGGCTCTGGAGGGCCACAAACATGCAGAGGAATGTTTGTTTTAGCTCCCAGGTGCTGCCTTTCTCCTACGTCCAGGGCTCTGAGTCCAAGTGCCAAGACCTTCCAGGAGTTGGGTCTTGACTGCCCGCTCCTGAAGATCCCAGGCCAGCAGTTGCCCAAGCGGGGCTACTTTGTCCTCAGCCCTGGCCACCATTCACCTCATTGTAAACTCAGGAGATGCGGCATAGCATTCTGAGTTTTAACAGACCTCCAGGTGATCCTAACACACGGCCAGGTTTGAGACCACGGCCAGTTCTATACACAGGTGGGCTTAGCACGAATCCCTCCCTCCTAGCCTGAGCCAAAAAGTGAGCATTCTGCTTTATAGCCACAGAAAGAACTGCTTTCATCCCTGTTTCTTACATTCCCGCCTCCTTTTTCTCTTTGTTTTCTTTTTTAAAACATTCTTAGCACACAAAGAATAAAGTTTCATGATGGTGATTTCAAACAAGTTTTTCGGTCTCCCTTCCCCCCCTGTGCCCTCCTCACCCCTTGTCCCATCCCCACCAACCTAGCTTCCTTTCTGCTTTCATTCTCCATGGTGTCCCTCCGGCTCATTGTTTATATTACTGAAATTACCAACAATTACTTCTAAGAAACAATAGATGAGAAGTTGGGCGATGGTGTAGCTGTAATCCCAGCTACTTGGAAAATCGAGGCAAGAGGAGTGAGAGTTTGAGCCAGCCTGGGCTATCTAGCAAGTTACAAGCCAGCCTGAGATACATATTGAAATGTTGTCTTAAAATAAAAGAAATAAGTAAATTAATTAATTTGGGTTGTGGGTTGATGGCAGAGTGCTTGCCTAAAATGCAGGCCCTGTATTTGATCCTCAGTATCTGGGATGGGAGGGAAACCATATATCAATGGTCTGGGGAAAATGTATCTATTTCAAATACAGCTCTGTGCCCTTAGTAGGAAGAAGGAAGATTTTATCGGGTGATAATAATCAGTTCCACAGTGAGCCTTGAGTATATATAACTAGCTCCTAGCCACAGAGGATGATCTCTAGGAGGAGTTTCTTGAGTTTGAGGCCTCGCTGGGGTGACAGAGAAAGTTCCATGTCAGCCTGGGCTAGAGTGAGACCTGCCCTCAAAAACAGACAAAACGGAGCCAAATATGGAGAGCAAGAGTCGCCTAGATGAACAATCACTCAGTCACCCACACCTGAGAATCTTCAGAGACACCTGCCTCAGTCACTCTGTTCATCTCCCCACGCACCTCAGAATGCGCCTGGGTGACATTTGCCAGAGCTACTCACCTGGACTCGGCCGCCTTGAGAGCTGTGTCCTTAAAGTTAATCATCTTTTCTTCAGAGGGTTTATCACCCATCTCTTGGGAGAGGTTTTCCTCACTTTTTATAGGAGTTAAAGTAGTCTGAAAACATCTTTCACCTTCAATGGTCAGTGTGATGTTTGAGATGGTGACCCGCTTTGATGACTCTCTGAGCTCACTTTTGCTTTTTGAACCTTGCAGACACCCAGGCTTCAGAAAGTTTTCCTGGCAAAGAACGAGAGTAGCCGATCAGGTCCTGAGGAGTGTCGTACAGAACCCTCACCGAGTGTTCAGCAGTGCACAGGTTCAAATGGTGTGTGGCTGCCCCTGGAGGCAGGAGGTGTGAGAACCCACCCATGCTGACACGAACACCAGTGTCCCTTCACACAAGGCAACTGTGACTTAAGCACAACACATCGTATGTGTGGATTATGGGCAAGGAAGGTTTCTAGAAGTGCCTTGCCACCCTCTAGTCTGAACTTGCTCTTAATTAAGACAACCTTCGAGTTGACCGGGACTTGGGGTTTTTAAGAATTATAGTCTGTATCTAAAATGTGATCCTCTAAAATCTCTGCTCTCCTCCCAAGTTTGAGTGTCAATATGCTGCCTCTCGAGTCATTCAGTTAACACATCAGGATGTTTCAGATGGACCTCAGAGCAAGGCCTAAGCCCGTGTCCACCATCCTTCATGTATCAACCTGCTCCCTCCCATGGCCACCACGTAGTCAGTCCATGACTACCTTTCTTTGAAGACAGCTGAACCATCTCCCCAGCCCTGTTGTTAGCATTTTTTTTTGAGGCAGGGACTCACTCTATTCCAGGCTGACCTGGAACTCACTCTAGCACAGGTTGATCTTGAACTCATGGAAATCTTCCTCCCTCAGCTTTTGAAGTTCTGGAATTAAATGCCTGGCTCTCCTTGCAGTAATCCTAAAGATAAAATTGTGTGTGTGTGTGTGTGTGTGTGTGTGTGTGTGTGTGTGTGTGTGTGTGTGTGGTACTGGGGGCTGAAACCAAGGCCACGTGTATGTTAAGCACATGCTGTACCACTGAGCTATGCCCCACTTCATGGTTAACCTCTTTGTAGCTAAATCTTCATTCTTGTCTAAGGGTATAAATAGTTTCAAGGTGCTAGATTCATAATCATTTCAAGAAAGTTGAGTCAATTCTCATCCATACCACAAATCTTTACAAATTCCACAAGGCCTACGATGCCTTTACTAACACTAATTGTTTGTATTCCTTCAGTCAGTGGTTGTTACCCTGGTGAACTGCAGCTGGGGGAAATGGAGACATTGGTTAACAGGACAGTTCCCTCTAGAAATTGAGAGCAACCTCTGGTATTGTATTGCACAACACAATGACTAGAGATTAAACAACAATAGACACAAGATTTTAAACTGTTTCTACTATTACTTGTAAGTGGTTTCTTCTGTGAAATAAATGTCTATTCTCAACCATCATCTTTTCCCCTATTGTGGACTTAATGAAGATTTTTTTTCAGTTGTTGTCTTCAAACTGGTCTCTTTATCTGCAAATCCATTCTGTCATCATATCAACCTTTGAAAAACCCAGTTCCTTCGTTCCCTTACACAGAACCCCTTGATGAAGCGGTTTAGGATTATCAGGCTCTCTGAAAGTAAACTGAAGTGGAAAATGTCTTTGAGCCTGTAAGGGGAATCTAATTTTTCCTCATCCGTTTCTTTCTTGGAAGATCACCCACTCCTTTTCCTAGCACTGTAAATGGGATCAGTCCATTTCTTAGAAACCTGGGAAGCACCTGGACACCTGGCACGGGGGTTGGCTTGACAAACTTTGTTCCCAGTCAGTGAATTCCCATCAGAGACACGGATTGGCATCACCAGGTAGATTTCCCTGACTTGGCACACTTCCCACTTGGAAGCTTTCTGCTTTCTTTTTCTTAACAGGGGTTTTCTTTCCAACTGTGGAGACCCACCTCCTGTTGTATGAGTTCTCCTTCTTTCCTTTCCTTAAGCTCTATAATAAAAATCTTTCAAAATTTACTCTCTGTGGTCTATGGATTTCATTCAAACCCAAAGGCCACTCATTCAATGGAAGTGTTGTGGGTCTGTCTGGCACCCTAACTCTGGGGTTACAGCCCAACCAAGAGCCAAGAAAGGCTCTGCTGCTCTCAAAGACACCCCAAATCCTCACACCATTACCTGCTAAGGTTTGTTAAGAAGCTCCCAATTCTTAACTTAGCAGTCAAGGTTTGTAAGCAACTTTCCAATCATAAATATTATTCTATTACTCTCTACATAAATTATGCTCCATTCTACCTGAATGCACCATTCTTGGACAGAGGTCTGTGTTTATGCATACCCAAGCCTCTTCTACAGGCAATCACATTTTCATTTTCTGGGTTCTGCCCTCACCTTTTCCTATTGAATCTTCACCACATCCTCTAAGGTATTGAATAATTTTATATACATATAAGACATAATATTTAAATCATAGAAAGCCCTTACATTATACTAATATACTCATTTTAGAGGTGGGGACACAGTATACTACATAGGCTCTGTGGTTTAGCCAAGTACTATCCAGTAGGCTAGATTCTAACCCAGGTCTCCAGATTCTGACTCTCCTAAGTTCTCTGCATCATATCATTGCTTTCTGATACTGGGATAAACACGATGGCAGAATGGTCACTGCCTACTTACAGACACATCTTACAGATCTTATTGTTAACATTCCTCATCAGCTCTGTAGCATTTTGATCATCAGTGTTACCTGACAAGGCTGATCTTGGTCACTGGCCAGTACTTGTTTGTCAAAGAATGAAAGTCTTCCATGTCACATACCTTTTCCTCTTGCTTGGCCCTTCTAATGTCATCATTTTCAAATACCACTGTGACCCCCGAGAAGTGTGTGACACCAGAGTTGCTTGTAACTTCCATGGCTTCGACAACTTCCGTGACTTCCGTGACAATTCTTATATCTGGAACTTCTTGGACCTCGTTTTCTGGAATATCTGTGACATCGGTGACATCAGTGATATCTGTGATCTCTGAGAAGTCTGTGCTCGCCAGGATAGGAGCAGAGCCCGGGCAGGCATGTCTGTGTGGGGGCTGCAGCTCTGGGAAGGCAGCAATGTCCATGATGTCCATGGAGCCTGTGACATCTGTGCTGTTGGTGATTCCTGAGTGGCTGGAGAACTGGGCCACTTTGGAAGCTTTGACTTTCTCCTTATTCAAGAGGGAGATGAGGTCTACCCACTGAGAAAACAGGGCATCTTGCTTGTGGATGGGAGCACAGAGCTGTAAGTAGTAGGCCCGGCCACTCACGAGCTTTACTTTGAGGCGCATGTTCTTCCAATCATGCACAGAAAGTGTCACAAACTGCAGGGGGAGGAACCTGCGAACAATGCAAATGTGCGTCACCTGGAGACCTGGCTGGAAGACCTAGAGAAACACTTTTACTCTTTATTGTAAAGCAGCTTGAGAGAGAGAGAGAGAGAGAGAGAGAGAGAGAGAGAGAGAGAGAGAGAGAGAGAGAGAGAGAGAGAGAGAGAACAGGCTTATGTTCCTGATAAATCTAACACTCTGATGTCACTGAAATCACAGAATGCTAATCATTTACTATGAGAAATTGCCCATCTTAATTAATTTTTTTTAAAAGTTGTGGCTTAGCTACACTGAGATTTCCCTTTGTCTGGGGCAGAAAGGCTGTTATCAAGAAAACAAACAGCAAAGGGCAGCAAGGATGCCAGGAAAAAACAGAACCCTTGTTTGCTGCTGGTAGAAATGTAAATGAGTGCAGACTTTATGGAAATCAGTATGGAGGTTCCTCAAAAAGCAAAAAATAGAACTACCATATGATTGAGTGTTATTGCTCCTGGGAATAATAAACCAAAGGAATCGAAGTCAGTCCCACTGGAGAGACTTGCCTGCATGGCCATGATTATCAGGGCGGACTCACAACAGCCAAATTATGGAATCAGCCGAGGGCCCATCAGTTGATGGAAGGACAAAGGAAATTCATATACACAATGGAGCTCTATTCACCCACAAAGAATGAAATTATGTCATTTGCAGGAAAATGACTGGAACTGGAGATCATGTTAAGTGAATAAGCCAGACTCAGAAAGGCAAAAAACAAATATTGCCTGTTTGTCTCATGAGGAATTTTTCTCTCAGATGAGGAATCTAGATTAAAAAATAAAAAGACTGAAGAAAAAGGGGAGTCTCTATGAGATGGAGAAGTGGCCTGGGGAGTGGAGGAGGGTGAATATGATCCAAAACTTCTAGACATGTTTGAAATGTCATAGTGAATCCTGTCAGCGTGTATAATCAATACACAGTAAGAAAAACAATCTTTTTGAAAAGCTGAGGCTTGGGCTGGAGAGATGGCTCAGCGGTTAAGGCACTTGCCTCCAGTGTCTAAGGACCCAGGTTCAATTCCCCAGGAATTGAAATAAGCCAGACCCACAAGGTGGTGGCCCTGGTGCTCTCTCTCTCATTCTCTCTCTCTCTCTCTCTCTGCTTGAAAATGAATAAATAAAATATTTAATAAAAAAAGAATAGCTGAGGCTTTAAAGAAGTTAAATGATTTGCTCAAAATCATAGACCAGATGGGTGTTTGACAAGACCAGAGCTAATTCTGCTGAAGCGAGGACACTGTTCTGCAAAGCATTCCTAAGAGGTAGGTTAGCACATGTTCAGTGCCTGTTACTTAATTTTATGTTTTAAATTAGCTGCTAGTTTGACTGCGTTTGTCATAAACCTTATTTTCTGGAGTTGCAGGATACTCCTCGGCCATGAGAACCAGACTGTAGATGCGGGAAACTCTTTGGGAGCAGTTGTTATCTTCAGCTTCCTTTTCTGAGAGATCCGCCTCCTCTCCTGTGACTCACCTGGTGAGCACTAGCTTCTCTGTGGATGGAGATGTCAAGAGGCTTTTAAAGAGCGACTTTGCATCTTTCTGCGCAGCAGGGGCCAGGTGTGCCAAGAGCATCACGTTGGGCACCTTGTAGGTGGGACTGGAAGAGCAGATGCCGACAGTCACCCAGTTTGCTCGGTTATGCAAGTATATGGATTCACCTCTCCTGCTGACCTGAGCACAGAGAACAGGAAAAAGAGATTCTTGACAAGAGGCATGGACTCGGACTCCTGCTCATCTGAGCAGTTTAAGGGAGCTCAGCAAATAAAGGGGAATTGGACGATCGGCACCTCCATTCCTTTACTGGTGCGTATTAAGTTTTGGAGATATTAGAGTGAACAAACACAGTATCCAGTCCCTAGTTTGTGAGGGGTCTGCCAGAGAAGGCAGATGTTAAATAAATAAAGCAATTATTACATAGTATTACCAAATAGAGCTCCAGGATGCTAGGGATATAACTGGTAATATGCCAGTAAGCATCTAAGAACTCTGGGAAGATACATGTACACATCAGCTTATTTGAACGCTGAGTATACAGTATTATTTTTGTTTGAATTTCATAGTCAAGTGACATCCTTTATAAGCCTTTGCTAAAGTCTTGTATCCATAACCTCAGGGGCATAGATAATAATAAAATGAAGTTTAAAAACATATTTCCACTTACTTCCTTGGAAAAGAGAATAATGGCTGTGCCAGGGCCTCTTGCTGCAGCAAACAAACTCTAGGCTCGTGCTCCACTTTGTGCCTATGGCTTTATGTGGGAACTAGGGAATAAAATCCAGGCTGGCAGGCTTTGCAAACAAACTAACCACCGAGCAATCTTCCCAGCCCAAAATGCAGTTTTTAAGAAGAAAACTGGGGCTGGAGATGGCTCGGTGAGTAAAAAGCTTGCTGTGCAGTATGAGGGCCTGAGTTCAAACCCCTGGCACCCACCTAAAGGCCAGGCATGGTAGGACACATTCGGAGCCCTAGTTTTGGAGATCCCTTGAGCTGGCTGGCTAGTCTACCAGATGTGGTGAGCGCCAGGTTCAGCAAGAGAACCTGTCTCAACAAATAAGGTGGAGAGGGATTAAGGAGGCATGTTTGGCCTTTATACATGTGCACACATACACATGCAAATAAATGAAGCATGGAGTTTGGATGATATTGCTTTTGTTTTGTATAGAATCGAATTGTAAGTGGATATAATTTTATTATTTATATCTCTTTTGTAGTACTAGGGATTAAACCCAGGGCCTTTATGCATACTTGTGGCCAGCTTGGCCAACAGAGTGAAGCCTTATTTCTAAGTAACAATAGTAATGGCTACGCTTAACAACCAACTTACAAATTTCCTGAACACTTCAGTGGTTCTGCTCTAGCCTTCCCCTTGATTCAGGGTCACAGATGCCTTCTCTGAGGAAGAGATACTTAACTGAGGCCTGAACAATGTAGAGAGGGTATTTCTGGGTGTAGGAACAATATACATTAAACAACAACAACAGGAAATAAAACAAAACAAAAGCCTAACCCAAGAAACTTGAGAAATAAAATCTCTTCAAGTTAACAAACGAAGAGATGAGAAAATGGGTAGACAAAGCCATGAAGGAAACCAGAAAGGAGCTAGACTTTTGTTTCTCGGTTCAATTAAAAAGCAAATCCGTTGGGGCTGAGGAGCTGATGCGGTGGGTTAAGAGCTTGCTATGCAAGCAGGAGAATCTGCATTTGTATCCCCAGCACCCAGGTAAAATGTTGGCTCTCCTACAAAAATGTGCACCCACATGCACATGAACACGTGGACACACACACACACACACACACACACACACACACACACACACACAGGCTCACAAAAAGAAAACCACAAGGGCTGGGTGATGTGGCTTGATGGTGAACTTACCTAGCCTACGCAGCACCCTGGGGAGGCTCCCTAGTCCTCCCACCCCACTAACCACCACCAGTAGATCCAGAAAGAGGTTGTGATCCACACGATTCATTATCTACCCTAAGCCAGGTCTTTGCACTTCCTGGTCACAGAATCCTGGGTCATTCATTATCTGTCTTGCAGGGATGGTGGCTCAGTTCAGGGGTTAAATTCCAGCAAACACTAAACTGACATGGTTCTCTGACTCATTTCATCAGGCTCAGCGAGATGCAGTTCAGAGCTTCCTGGTGGCCCAGGAAAAGGTTTCTCAGTTCTCACAGAGCTATGCCAGGATGAGACATTTCTCTTGTATTTATGGCAGCTGTGGCTGTCCTGTTTACTATGTGCGATGTCTCATTTGAAGGTGACAGAGCAAAAAGAGAGCCAGGGTCTTTTAGAGTGAGCTAGTACCCTGGGTTCTTCCATCTAATTAAGATCATTGCTTTGTCGTCTGAACCTGCTGTCAGGAATCCTGGAAGCTTGTTGTTGAGGGGAGGTTGTGCATCCCACCAGAAAAGCTCAGGGCCCCCGAGATCCCAACAAAGCAGCAGGGAACAAGGTGAGACCTCCAAGGAGGTGGAGGGTGAGCACTGATACCTGACAGCTGTCCTCTGACCTCCATGCCATGGTACAATACATACCTGCACTCCCAAATACTTACACACAGAAATACACATCACACTCACACACCATATATATAGGTACATATAGGTATGTGTATGTGTGCATGTCTAAGGAATTATATATGAACGTTTTCATGATGATATTCTAGAAATCATTGTGTTTAACTTTGGGGGCTTTAAAGCGACAATTATGGTAGAATTAGGGCAGAATGACTACCTATGACTTTGTTGGGAACATTTGAAATGAATGAATGTCCTTTTAACACTGATTATTTTCAGGTTGTTTAAAGTTCCAGAACTGTTCTTAACTGTATCACACAGTCCTTACCACATCTACGACAATTCTCCTTTTCAGTTGCCTTTGAGAAAATAAAACCTTGAAGATGTTGGAACGTAAAGTCTATTCACCTGAATGAAGTTGCTCTCCAGGGTGGGAGGGGACACGAAAGGGCCGTATTCCCCTCCGTCCAGCATGGTCTTCAGGTGTCCTGGGCTCTGAGGTTGTGGGATGCAGACGGCGTCCTGCTTATCCACTGACTTCCTGTTGTTCTTCTTCATCGTGCTTTGTGGAAACAGCGGATGTTGAGGGAAGGGAGAACAAATTAATGCCTCTTATTGATGAATCCAGTAAATGTTATCAGTAGTCTACGATGTGCTTGACAGTGTGCCAGGCACTTTAGATATATTGAACCTGACCCACACGGCTCCTGTCACATAGAGTCAACACTCCATGGGTGACAGTCAGTAAGCAAACAGAAAAGTTAAACGATAGCCTCTATATAGATGAGATCCCAGTAGTAAAAAGTGACTGGGGTATGTCATTGGCAGACATTGTTTGAATGGTTCTGAAAAGCTTAGCGACTTCTCAACACATGCCTCCTACCCCAAACCATTATTTTCTCTCTTCCTGACTACTCATTCGGGAATCAAATCCTTTTGTGTAGGACGTCAAAGCCATACTGAACAGAGAACACTTCTTCCGTTCTCTTCACCCATGACTGAGCCTTAGCTCTTGGCTGGGAGGTAAGAAAGAAGTGAACATGTATCTAATTGATAGTTCGTACTCTCCTGTTTGACCCTGGTTTTCCTTCTCTGAAACAGTTTCAACAGGCAATAATGATGGTCTCATTGGGTTC